>BQNB010047340.1:0-43180 GCA_026074375.1 Tanacetum coccineum | reverse complement strand
AGCTCGAAATCCTTTTAGTTTCCAAAATAAGCCACAAATAAGCTAAGAAAATAAGCCAAAAATTTGGAATAAGCCAAAATACAATTCCTTATCACTTTTGTGCTTATTAATAAGCCGAAAATAAGTCGTAAGTATTTTTGACACAATATTTTTTTTCCACCAACACAACCAAAATATTACAATGATACTTTATCTATGTCCTCTTTTATTTCCAACAAACCAAACGAATACCAGCATATCCATTTTATGATTTTGTAACTTTTAAAGTTTAGATTTTTAGAAAAATGTTTATACAACTAGTGTTTATGCATGATTATAAGCACAAAAGTAGAAAAGGATTAAGAAAATGAAGAATTACAAATAAGGGTTTTAGGAGGAGATTAAAGCTAACCAAACAACCCAAACGTTGTTTTATTTACCCAATGATCACTAGAACCAAACCCAAACGTGTCTAAGATTCCATAGTCTTGAGATAAGATAAAAAAAAATGTATGGTTTTGGTGTGTGTGTTTGTAGTCGGTCGAACAAGGTAGAAAGGAGAAGAGAGGATTTTTTGATGTGTGTGTGTGTTTTGGTGTGAGTACTATGTGTTATGTGTAAAAACAAAGATCATATATGTCCAAATCCTTGATCCAACATTTTTTGGTGCATGGTTTGTGTGCTTGGGGGCCATGAGACCGGTTATGAGGTGGCAAGGACAAGGGAATCCTAAGTTTTCATAATTTGAATTTTTGTGTAGTTTTCTTGTTCCGTTAAATGAATACGTAAACCCGTATTTCTCGTTTTAAGCAAGTTTCTTATAAATCATGAAATGTTTTATAAAATTTAAGCTTATAAGTGTATAATTACTATTGTGCCGGTACGCGTTGTGTGATGTTTTTCGCTGCGCGCGGGAAGATTTTTCGATAAATGGCCAATGCAAACGTAAATGTTTAGAAAGTGATAATTTGAAATAAAAATGATTTATTATTGTAGAATATTGTTGTTTGACAGCCAATTACTCCGTAACTATTTTACGTACAGTAAAAGTCAACAAAAGTCAAAATCTGAGTTGTGTTATAGAATTTCAATGAGATAGCAATATGAAAATATAAAGTCATAGTATTATAGAACACTGCAACTTAGGAAAAATCACTGGTTATCACATTTTACTTATGTACATCAATAAGTTATATTTTTATATACATATGTTAAACATATAATTCATATGCTAAATTTCTACATCAAATAAGACGTTTTGTATCTTAAAAGCAATGATGCTAGAAAACAACAATCAAACAATGCAACTTAGCATGGAATAAATTTAAAACCCGTCATAAAAGTGGTTTTATGTATGTGGTAAGATGCGTTAGACCTGATGTTACCTTTGGGTAAAATTTGTATAGTCGATTTCAGCATAATCTAGGCGAAGTTCACTGGACTGCTGTTAAAACTATTCTTAAGTATTTGAGGAATATTAAAGATATGGTTCTTGTTTATAGGGGAATACCTAAAATCGAGCTGAAAGTTACTTTCTATGCTGATGCTGATTTTCAGACTGATAAGGACGATACCAAATCCCAATTAGGATATGTTTTCGTGCTTAATGGTGGAGCCGTAGATTGGAAGAGTGCTAAGCAAGGCACCAGTGCTATGTCTTCTACAGAGCTGAGTACATTGTTGCAACTGAGGCATCAATGTAAGTTGTTTGGATGAGGAAATTTATTGATGGACTTGGAGATGTCATGCCATCAAATATAAGACCTATGGAGATGTTGTGTGACAATGTGCCTGCAATAGCAATCGCCATTGATCCCAGAATTATGAAGGGAGCCAGACATTATCAAAGAAAATATCACTACATTCGTGAAGTAATTCAAGCTGGTGAAATTGTCCTGAAGAAAGTTCACACAGATAACAACTTAGCTGACCGTTTACAAAGCCAATGCCATATAACAAGCATTTTGAACATGCTATAGGAATTGGTGTTTATCTTGCTAGTAGTCTCATGTAGATCTGTGATGTATTAATTAGTATTTAGATAAGAGATGTTAAATGATTGTTATTTTTTCGATGAATTAATATACGTGGTATTTTGTTTTCATTTTATAATAATTGTGTCCTATTTGCATGTTTAAATCCATGAATGACTTGTTGCATTATAAATTATGTCCATTTTCAGTTAACAATATGGGAATATTGTTGAGATAAGACGAATGTGAGTGTTTGGTTATATTCTGTTGAATATGTAAAGATGATTCTGTCAACTTCGCATGTTATTCAATGTGGTTGACTATTGGATACCCCATCTTGTGTAGACGGGGTTTAGGGGGGCGGTTGGGTGTTGGGGTGTGTTTTCGGGTGGGGTGGGGTTATGGTGGTGGTTGGGGTTGGGATTGTGGTGGGTGTTCGGGGGGGTTGGGGGGGGGGGGGGGGGGTGGTCGTTTGTTGGGTTGGGTGTTTTGGTTGGTCTGTGTTTTTGGGGGTTTTGCCTTTATGGTGTGGGTGGGTTGTGGTTCTAGGGGGTGTTTGTGGTTTTCGGGGGGTTAGTTGGTTTTTTTTATTCAATGTGGTTGACTATTGGATACCCCATCTTGTGTAGACCACTTTATAGATCGTCATCATTGAGTGAGTTGCACACATGGTGAAAGTTTGTTTATCCTTAGACTTGAGATGCAAGCAGGTTTTGCATGTATGGATTACATTTTCTTGATTCTAGTCAAACGTTGTCCTGAATTAAAGTAGTTATCATGGTTATTTTCAGAAATGTTATGAAGTATGTGAGAAGCACTTGTAGTCAAAATAGAATTGGTTCCTCCACATGTTTGAGAGTTAGATACTTACTAGGCCCCTCGTTGGGTTGATCAGATGTTTGCATGGCCGTGCCCAAATTGTAGTTAAGATGATTATTTTTACGTTTGATAATCTTGATCAATACATAAACGAGAAACAAAATCGTTAAATTATGGGATGACATTGATCCATATCCATATTTTACATGTATCTGAAATAAAAGGATGATCTTACTTGAACCATTGAAGGCTGAGATATTTATTGAAACCATACTCAGGTATTTTTAGGAGCGTTGATGATGTTGCTAGACTATTCGTCAATGTTAATATGTTATATTATATGACACTGACATTCGCAAATGGGAGCTGTTGAGATGTGCTCATGTCATACGAATATTTATACGGCTGGAAATACGTGAGCCTACGGGGTCACACACTTATACACTTAGATATCATTCTATTGGTATATATAATAATATAAATGTATATTTATTATATATATATTGATATACTAACGATAGAATACTAAACGGTCGTTAATTAGTTCGTTTACGAATAATTAACTATAAGGATTTTAATTAATGTGTAATTAAATGTAATTATACATAATAATTAGAAAAGTCAAAAAAATCAACCCAAAGGGGTTGTTTGGTTGGGTTCGACCAGCCATAAGGCCAAGGGGATGTTTACGGCTTTTGTATTAGCTTTGGCCCTAAGCTATCTTAATTAGGGATACCCTAATTCTTTTAGTATAAATAGAGGGGTCCTTAGCTCATTCACTTTATCCCTCTCTTCTCTCTTCTCTTTTCTCTCTTATTGGTCGAACCAAATAAACACCCCACAAAAGGAGTTTGAGTTTTGATTAAGTATCCGATATTCGTTGGGGAACTAGCATTCGGGTGATATTGTATAATGTGTAATGTGGATACACGTAGAGGTTACTTCCTTTAGTAACTAGAAGGGTTTCGGTTTAGCACGGGTTTAATATACGTATGTATTTTAAAGAAGCTTCGGTTCTTCCACAACTTGATTGCTAAAAGGTACGGTTTCCGTTTATGGTTTTATGTTAATTATATTTGCTATATGTGTTCATATTCCGCAGCGTAGCTCGTATATTATTATGTGTAATAATAGGTTATTAGATAACTAATTCTGATAGTTTGGGATTGTTTATATACTTAAGGCTATTTGGAATTGTTTATAGATTTAGGGCTCTATGGGATTGTTTATAGACTAAGGGTTGTTTGAGATTGTTTATTTAGACAAGTTATTGGTTGTTTTATTTTCAGCTTTATCTTATATACTCATGTTTTGTTATTAGGGGGCTATACAAGTTGATGCACTCAAGTTCCAACCGTTGTGGTCTATTAAACCCATATTTGATTCAAGGAAGTCAATGCCTTAACAATACTTCAGGTGTTAAAGATTACTTGACGAGAGCATTCAGTTCTACAGACGCATTTTCCTTGCGCCATTCATAGGAAAGTATGATATGTATCATTTAATTTGTTTAATTGCTTATGTGTATATATGGTCAATAATTTTGTTTTAGCTTTATCAAGGAGAACCATTGGGTATTATTTGTTGTATGCCATAAACAACGCACGCGCTACATCTTTGATTCAAATCAACAAAGAATAAGAAAAGGACCGAGCGAAGTTATTGGGTTACAAGCTGTTTGAATAATTTTGTTGCAAATTAAAAAGTTGTCGAGGTAAACTGTCTCACTATAATTAGATACATACAAACAAATTTTTTTGTTGAGTAAATTGCAGAAACCGTCCTTGTGGTTTGCCAAGATTGCATAAATCCTCCATGGTCTTCCATAAGTGCAGGTGGCCTCCCTGTGGCAAAACTTTTGGATTGTTTTGGTCCCTTGCTCAAACGATGGTTAGTGTTCATCCGTTAGTTGATAAAATGCAAAGGGCGGTTTTGTCTTTTTGCGTTGTGGTCCCAATCTTGGCAAACCACAGGGAAGATTTTTGCAATTTACTCTTTCCTTTAATAAAAAGAAACCCTAAATTCTTAAATCCCCAAATTCAATTGAATTAAATCGAATTGAATTATAAACTCTCGACACGTGATTATTAATTGCAACTTAAAGGTATATATATAAATAAATATATTATATAGATTTTATACACGTTTTTATACATACACCTTTATACACACATTTTTATACACGTTTGTATACACATTTTTACACATGTTTTTATAAAGGCATTTTTATACACACATTTTAAATGATATGTACGAACTACTTTTATATATAAGGATTTTGGATTGTACGTAAGTTTAGTTACTGAATCGTTATCATCTAAGTTAAATTCTGGAATATATGTATTGACGCTTATGGTTTATTAGTTAAATTTATGGATATTTGGTAATTTATGGATCAAAAGCTGTTTGTGTTTGTATACTGCTGGAAACTGTATGTGTTACTATATTGCTGGAAACAGGAAACTGCAGAATATTATGTTTTTATGTTGTTGGAAATGGAAAAATTTTAAAAATAACTTTTTTAAAAGGTAATCCAGACCGGTTTATTAACAAAAACCCGATACCGTTATATAACCAAGACCAGTTATACACAATTAAACAAGTCTCAAAATTGATATTAAGACCGGGTATATAGCCGGAAACCGGTCTTGATTGTTGTAAGCAAGAGCGGTTTTATAACCGGTCTCGATATGATTTCACATGGAGAGCCCCCCACTTACATAACCCATGAAAAACCGATCTCGACAGATTCTACAACAGGTCTTGAAAGTGCTTTTTGTAGTAGTGCGTAAATATGTATCACATTAATTGTACGAGGTAAACATTTACTCATTTACAACATTATCTTTATATAAGCGAAGATCGAGATGGATACTCATGGGTTAATGTAGACGTGTCAAGCATCTGACTATAAAGTACACTTCATATTAGATGCTTCTATTCTTGGAGCGTGCACAATATCATTTTAGGTACATTGCTGACAAGTGCTATCCATTTTTAACCAACTCTTGTACTTCATCCTTTCTTTGATATGTACATTTCACTTATCTTTTCAAGAAAGTTCCTGCTTATTTTTTAGAGACTTAGATATATTTTATAAATATCTAAGTTGAGAATGTCTTCAGTTTGTTGAGGATATCAATGGGAGTGAGTTATTATCATCAATCACTAACTCCATGATCTTCTTTTAGGTTCAGACTTCGCCTATTGAGTTCCGCCTTAGGAAGTGGTGAGACTTTATTTAGTCTCTGAAGAAATTTGAAGATGACTCTCCGAATGTTTTGTCATTCGGGGGAGTTCGTTTACACTTGGATTATTTTGTATTCAAATCCTATTCAAGGATCACTGGGCTCTAAAACAATCATATATTATTTCGATATAAACATTTTTAGTGCAAGTCAACATAACAAACTCTTCTAACTAAATTGAATATAAGTAAAGTAAAGACTAGACTATTTCTAAGAATACAATGAAACACACTATTAGTATTATTCATGGATTAAATCAGCAAAAACATAAATAAAAAGTTATGTGTTTAAGTTTGTTCTTTAGTAATCCCTATCATCTCCAACTTTACCTTCTTTGTTAAGAGGAAATTCCTGTCATCCCTCTTTTTAAGTTATTCATCCAACATTTTGACTAAGTCTTCCAATTAGGTTCTTTTTAGTAAGCCTTGTTCCACCAACTCCTATTAGTGAACGAAAATCCGTGTTCAAGGGTTTCAATTCTCATGAACTTTTTGGAAGGAACTCCTTGCAAGAGGGATCTCTACTAGGTTGATGTCCAAGGACTACCCAAAAATTTTTTAAGGGTTTTTTGTCAGTTTACCATGACTCCTACTTTCTTTTTCTACAGTTTGGGTGGAATCTTAAAAGGATCTTTGAGATTTAGAGGCTCCCTTATATCAATCTCCAAGAACTTTTCCCATTCCTTGATTTCTTCAATTCATTTTCTCAGGGTCTTGACCAATTCAACAACATCATCCCCTTTCTTCTTATTCAAGACAACCAACGTTATCTCCCATTCTTTGTACCCAAAGAGTCTCCATTTGAATTCATTGATGACTTTGAAGTTTAAGTCATCATTATCCTTGCTAACAATCACTTTGAAAGGCTTGATATTTGTAATGATTCTGATGTCAGTGATTTGCAACGGTAGATTTTCGTTGCAAATTTGCAACCGTAATACAACGACTTACCAACCGAAAAGCAACGACAAATAAAACGATTGAAAATTCGTTGCAAAATTTAAACTAATTTCTTTTACATTTATTTTTATTTTTTCCGTTGCAAATACGTTGCAAATTATAAAAATTTACAACGGAAAAGCAACTGAAAACAAAATATAAATCTAAAAAATTCCCATTTCTTTCCGTTGCAATTCGGTTGCAAATATTCATCATTTACAATGGAATAGCAACCGAAAACAAATTTAGATCTAAAAATAAATTATCATTTATTTTCCGTTGCAATTCGGTTGCAAGTTTTTAAAATTTGCAACGGAATAGCAACGGTAGACAAAATTAGATCTAAAACAAATCAGTTATTTTCTAGTTGCATTTTCGTTGCAACTTCGATGTAATTTTCAAAAATTTACATCGCAACTAACGATTACGATAAAATGTAAAAAGAATTATTTTCTATTATTGTCGCAAATCTCTTGTGTTTATTTTTTATGTGCGGTGATTGCAAGCCGGAGTTTTATAATTCTCTTTGGCAATGTACATAATCGTTGTAGTGTAGTATACGTAAGACTTAGTGGATTGATCGTTGTCTAGGGGAATAGTTTGGTTGGGTTTGAATCGAATGTCACTAAGGTCCAAGGATTGAGGGAAGATTATTTTTGTGTTTTTATGTTTTTTAGAAAGCAAGTAAAATCTCAGGTTTGAAAGGGGCTTGATTAAGCTACGAATGGAAGCCACTAAGACGTGATCTTCTATGGGAGATGATACATCTCTCGGATTGGACGACTTTACTTCTACCTTTTTCAAGAATGCATGGACATTATCGGTACTGATGTGATTGTTCTCTTAGTTTACCATTGATTGTTCCTAACTCTTATGATTCAATATGTTGGAAGGATAGGAATGACATGATCCATCCTTTCTCTAAGGGGCTGGTTTGGGACACTATTAGGGCTATAGACGATCATGTTTTTTAGGCAAAGGTTGTTTTGTTATCTCATTGTATTCATCGGCATGCTTTCCACATTTGGCTAGTTGTTAAACGAAAGTTGAAGACGCAGGATGTGTTGAGACAATGGGATATTGGTGATAATATCAACTTAAACCTGTTTCGTTACCCATTGTGTGAGCGTCAATCAGATTCACACAACCATCTTGCTACGGTTCGGCTTAAGCTTCTATTGTTTCGGTTCAAGAAGTCGAAGAATGTGGATGTGCTATTAGACAAGTGGAAGATCCTTTCTTTCCTTGCTCATGATGTTGGTTAATGTTCAAGCCCCTCTTACATTCCTAATAGTTGTCATTGATATTTGTATTATTTATTTTCGCTTAGGAGTGTTGTAGTTCGAGTTTGGCTTGTCATTCTTGATAGTTTTGGTTTGAAGCACAAATGGTGCATTTGTCTTGTAATAGTAAATGCGACACGCAATCACATTTCCTGTACTCATTATGTTTTTTTGAGTAATATATTTTACTAGTGTAAGAAACCATCTACTAGAAAAAAGGAAATTATGGCTGACGTGGTTTCAAAAGGTACGTGGATGTGGCCCTTGTCTTGGTTTAGTTCGTTCCTTATCTTAAATCAAGTTAGTGTGCCAACTTTGCATCATGACCAACTTGATACGCTACATTGGAAGCTTCATGATGACACACTATCTTCTTTTACTATCCGTCATGCATGGTATAGTGTCCGTGTGCGTGTCACTAAAGTTGATTGGTTCAGAATAGTTTGGTCGAGTTATAGTATACCTATGGCTTGATTATTTTTTCAAACAATAAAAAAAAGAGGTTGTTATGGGGATGATTTATTGATTCAAGATTGATTGTGGCAATGAGTGTCACCATATTCGGACTTAAATCTTCTTCGGTAGTAATATTGACTTAAACTGATACAAAAACTAACACACCGGTTCTAGTGGTAGTGTGTCTCTTTCTGTGTCACTTTACTAATATATCCCACAAAACACAAATAGGCCCCGCACCACCTCGTCGCCAAACCGAATAACCCCCAACTGATGTACCACAGACGAGGTGGTCCCATCGGTGTCATAAAACCGGCGCGTGCCGATTTGTAAACCGACACAACCGTGGGCACTGGTATAAAGACAACTCGCGAGCTACTCGTGATTGACTCACAAACTACTCGAAATCGTCTTGATGTAAACGATTCGAGCTCGAGTTCGAGCTACTCGAATATATTTTCGAGTCGAGTTCGAGCTTGAAAATACTCAACTCGTGAAGCTCGCGAGCCTTGTCGAGCTTTAACTAAATTGCACTTCTACCCTTTTATATACATATATTTACTTAATTTTCATACAAATCGAGTCAAGCGGAGCTTGATATATCGAGTATTCATCGAGTTTGAGCTTTAAATAAGTGGAAGACTAGGGAGGATTTATGCAATCTTGTCAAACCACATGGACGGTTTCTGCAATTTACTCTTTTTTTGTTATACAGCTTGTAACATGTATATATACTTGGTTTATTCAAATGTAGTGTAATCACCAAGCTCATTTATAGGAATGCGGATACTATGTACTCAAATTGATGCATGAATTTGTAACCGTTCATCAAGATCATTTTCCTAATACAGTAAGTACTATCCTAAATGTTGATTTTAGTATATTTAAATGAAATTTTCATACTTAACGGATGCAACAAATAAGCTTAATTATAATCATCCAATATATTATTTATCTTTTCTTCTAGAAATTTTGTTTTCTATTATAGCTCTCAACAATATCTTGTATACCTTTTTTACATGTAGATATTGGCATGACAATCGTACGTTCTCCATGAATCAGATTGAAGACGCTATTGAAAAGTGGCATCACTTATGTCCGATTTGATTAACATTATTGATATATAGTTGTTGGTTATGCCATTGTTTTTTGTTTGAGGCATTTGTATGTTCAAGGATTTAAGTGAAGATGATATGTACGAACTACTTTTTTGTAGAAGGCATTTTGGAACGTACACACATTTAGTGTTAGAACTCGTTATCATCTAAATTAAATTCTGGAATATATGTATTGATGTTTATGGTTTATTAGTTAAATCTATGGATATTTGATCATTTATGGATCAAAAGTTGTTTGTGTTTGTTGTTAGAAACTGTCTGTGTTAGTATACTGCTGGAAACATAAACATGATACTGTGTTTTTATGTTGCTGGAAATAGAAAATTCATAAAATTTCCTTTTTTTAAAAGGTAATACATACCGGTTTATAAATAGAAGCCTGATCCCGTTATATAAACAAGACCAGATATACACACTTAAATTCGTCTCAAAATTGATATTAAGATAGGGTATATAGCTACAAACCGGTCTCGATTGTGATAAGAAAGACCCTCGATATGATTTTCACATGGAGACCCCCCCTTCCCTCCCCACTTAGAGACCCCATGAAAAACTAGTCTCGACTGATTCTACAAAAGGTATTGAAAGGATTTTTTGGATTAGTGAAGCCATTGAGATAAATGGATAAAGAAGTAACTGAATAAAAAATTAGCCAAAACGAACAGAAAAGGGATACGAAAATGTAAAGTTGAGCTGAGGTATTCGTCCCTCAACTGGTTAAGCGTTCATATATGTCGTGAATATAAGGTATGTGTACGTAGGGATGGCAAAAAATCTGAACTTAATGGGGAAACACGAAACTCGAAGTTTTTGAAGCGGGGCGGGGCATGCTTATCGGGTTTCGGGGCGGGTTTCAGGGCATTAACAGGATTTTTATCAGATTCGGGGCGGGAGCGGGACACAACATCCCCACCCGCCCCGTGCTCGAAACTATGATTACATATAATCTATATTATATTCATATCTTGTTATGTTAGTATTTACGTGATAAAAACATTATTATAGATTTTTTTTGTAGTTTTATATCTTTGAAATATTGCAAGTTGTGATTAGAAAACTTTTATTTGTCTTATTTTTATAAGAAGTTTTGATTTTTAAAGTGTGGTTTTTGTTGAAAACTTATTAAGGCTACTAATTAATATATTATTAGTGGGTTTTTGATTCTTCACATTATTGCATGTAATAACATTTGTAAAATATGGCGTGAAAGTAGTAATAAACGGGGAACAACGTGTATTTGGTGAAGCACTGCGCCCAAAAAAAATGCCCCGATAAGATCCTCTACGGGGATTGGAGCGGGTTTGAGGCAGCATCTCGCCACAATGGAGCGCCTTGATAAGATCCTTAATGGGGCTCAGAGCGATTTTGGGGCGTTATTTACTAATCATGTTTGGGGATGGAGGGTGGCCACCCTGCCCCATTGCCATTCCTACGTGAGCAAGTGACTTTAATTTTAAAAAAGAACAAAAAAACTAAAATGAAGCTTCCATTCTTCTGTGAGTTTGTCTATAAGACGATAAGACGAATATGCCATTTGCAACCGCGTGATAAGATGCGTATTATTCATAAACGCACATGCCACATATAAATGAGAAAAATTGTGTTTGTTGTGGTCAATTACCTAACATGTATAAATAATGATAAACTAACTAAAGACAAAGTTTTAGCTAAAATGAATATTCAAACATCAAAAAATAGTATGTGAAAAGAGCTTTGACAATAACCACACGCAAAAAATGTTATATTATTAAGGATTAGCAGTTTAGCACAATAACTTTGACAATTAGTTGAACGAAAAATCTAATAGTGGCAATATAGAAATGTAAATAATTGAGACCAAAAATCGTACAAAAGACTTTTGAAAACATTGACAATTCTAGACGTTCTGATCTATTTAGATTTAATGACGACTTAGTTTGCTAAGAATCATGTCACATAATTCAACCATTCTCACCTATATACCACTTCTATAAATTCAACCTAAGCAATTCATTTCCAAATTCACAACCTTCATCTCTATTTGATCATTCCCATATTTCCTACGTTCTATTCAATGGAATTCTCTGCACGATGTCTCATAGTCGCCCTCATGGCCCTACTACTTTCTGCAGGACAGTTGCAAGTAACTGAGGCGCAATCTAGATGTGATCCTGTGCAAATTAGTTGGTGTCTGCAGTCTTTTGTCTCAAACATGCCACCATCACAAGACTGTTGTAGGAGGTTCAAGAGTCAGGAGAGTTGTATTTGCCGTGAACGACATGACTCGACTTTTGGTGCATATCTTCGTCTTCCTGGTGCTAGGAGGGTCGCATCTCGATGTGGTGTGAATTATCCTACATGTAACTGAGTAAAGCGGCAGATTGTATGTTTTCCTACGATGATCATATGTGTATGTCGAATATACGAATTTCAGTCTTATGATATGTATTTGTTTTGGTCTATTCTTGTTAGGTGCGTCTATATGTTTTTAGACGTACTTTATAAATAATTACCGCATAAAAAATTATTAAAAAAAAGTATTTAAACTAACATCTTTGTTGTTACCTTGCCGAAAAACACACAATGATCTGATCTTGGGATCACATCCGCTTCTTTATTTCACCAACGACTAGATATTGAAAAGACTGCAAAATCCATATCTACAAAACAAAAATGAATAAAGCTATAAATCCGCAACTAGAATTGTTGGAATAGATTAACTAATTTATTTATTCTAACTTTAAAAGCCCACAAAAATCCTAGCATTGAATACGTGAGAACTTACTTGGAGCTTCAGCTCAATCCATCAAATATGTTCCATCCTATAGTTTGACACTACATTGTTTGTTCGATCATACAGTCGCCTTAATATGTGCTCACCCCATGGAAATTCATTTCAAGCATCAAGATCTTCCACCAATCTTATTAAGTTATCATCGATAACTGTTGTACAAATACGTGGGATCCATTAAAAATTAAGATAAAGAGGTGATCTTGACCATCCATCTCATTTTTGAGAATCACATCATAAAGTGACATGTATCACATTTTGATTAAAAAATCACCTTTATTTTCAAATTGAAATATCTTTTTATCTATTTAATTTTATTTTGATCTAATTACACTATATTTTTTAAAATTTTATGCTCTTTAATTCAACATCCATTTTGATATATTTTTATAATTTTTTTTTACATTTTAATGGTTTATTTTATGTTGATTTATATTTTTTTACAACTTTAATCTTAATTAAATATAAACTTGATACGTTAAAACTATATACTTTCGGAGAGAGTGTTGTCTTTTTACATGCGAGAATGATGATGTTAATATGGTGTTGCGGGAAAGTTATGGGAAACCCCAACGAACACATACATTGGTGAAACGAAATTACTAAGCGGGTAGGAAATGACGTAAAAAGTTGAGTTAGTAAATTTTTTATTGCCGCCGCTATGCGCGGGTAACCAACTTGTCTTATAAAGTTATCATCGATAACTGTTGTACAAATACGACAACTAACCCGAAGTTCAATCGCGGAACGTTAGATCGCGAGTTGTATCGAGCACAAGTAGCGAACACAAGAGACTATAAAGAACGACAAATATATGCACACGTTATACCCTCAAACACCCCTTTATTAAATCCCTAATAAAGCTTACAATTTGAGAAAGAAAAATGAATAACTAGCATCCCCCTCATCTCTATTTATAGGGATGAGAGGTAGAAACTTTCCTAAATCAAATAGGAAACCCATTGCCTTGCAAGACAAGCTAGACAATTCCTAGTTTTAATCTAATCCTAATCTATATTACAATGTACACTTAAGTCTCTAAAATATGTTAAGTTTGCTCCTAATATTCAACAATAACACTACCCAACTCTTTACCCATAAATGTAACTTTCAAGACAAATAAAAGACATAGACGTATTGCATTTTCATCCGACATATTACCAAACAGGTTTTCATCCTCAATAAGAGCAAATATCTAAGTTTCTAATGCTCTCGCACAACAAATACGAAAATACCCTGTCGCGAAATAGTATGCCATGAATCCTATACTTTTGAAAACAGATCAAACCAAAACAAAAGCCTCTTATAAGGCAAATTCTAGATGCCCAAAATGAAGACTACGCCCACGGAGATAATATTATGAGGCATATCAAAATTAGAGTCACCCGTATAACCCTGCTTTTGGAGCATATAATGGATCATATGTTCATCATGGTCAACTAATGAGATACCCAAAGATTTTACAAAACAAGTGATATGGAACAATGTTCTTCGAGCCTCATCCAATCTTTTGTCTATTAAGTAAAAGTAATACAGTTTACTTCTAATAATTAAATTGGCATCCAACAAATACAAATAATATTCTTAAAACATTAATACAAATATGCAAATAAACTATAAAATCTGCAAATAAAAACTAAAAATTAAAAATTAGCCAAATAAAAGAATCTGACCACTTAAAACCCTAAAAATCATATACATGAATGTAAGTATTTAAGTAGCAAGATTAAGAAACAAATACACACAAGTTAAACATACCATATATTTATCGGATCATAGGCCTATTATATTGCGTGAGATATATGTTTTGATTATGGTCATATTCCCTTTCGGTTTTATCATTATTGGTTTGATTTAGAGGGTTTTGATAAGTTCATGGAAGAAGTTTGGAGGGATCCTTTTTCTACCGAGCCAAATGTTATTATAAAATTCATGAAGATTACTAAAGTACCTAAAATTAAGGTGCATTTATGGATCAATGTAAACAAAGAAAATTCAAGAAATTAGAGTTGTAGTCTAATTTAGATAAAGGAGATGTTAATCATGTATTATCAAATAAGCATATAAATGTTGTTAAATTGTCACAGGATTTGGACAAATTAGATTCGTTGGAGGTGGCGCAGAAAGCTAAGATTAAATGGTCGATTGAAGGAGATTAAACTCAAAATATTTTCATTGTATTCTTAATAAATAAAAAGAAGTCAGCTTGCTATCCATGGTATTTTAGTAGATGGCGTTTGGATTGATTCTCCTAGTATGTTGAAGAATGAGTTTGTCTCTCATTTTAAGGACCGATTTGATCGTCCAAGTTTGTTTCGTTTGCAATTAGATATGAACTTTACTAATATTATAACCTCGGAGCAACAAGTTGATATGGAAAGAAATGTTACAGATGAAGAAATATAAAAGGTTGTTTGGGATTATGGTTTGAACAAGTCTTCGGGTCCGAGTGGTTTTACTTTTGGTTTTTATCGAAGGTATTGGAATTTTATTAAAAGTGATGTGGTCGATGCAGTGTCATATTTCTTTCAGACTGGTTCGTTTCATAGAGGGTAAACTCCTCTTTTATTGCATTGATTTCAAAAATGCAAGATGTTAAAATGGCTAAGGATTCCTGCTAGTTTGATTGGAAGCTTGTACAAAATCATTGCTAAGATTTTGGCGAACCAGTTAGTTGTAGTGTTGGGAGATATTGTGAATGAAGTTCAATAAGCTTTTGTCACGAATAGGCAAATTCATGACGGTCCTTTTATTTTTAAAGTTGACTTTGAAAAGGCTTATGATTCGGTTCAATGGGATTATTTGGATGATTTATTATTGAAATTTGGTTTTGGAGATCGATGGCTTGGTTGGATTCAAAGTTGCTTAAGATCGTCTAGGGGTTCGATCCTAGTGAATGGGAGTCCTACGGAAGAATTATAATTTTGTAAAGGTCTTAAACAGGGAGATCCGCTTTCCCTGGTTTTTGTTTATTTTCATTTTGAAAAGCCTCCATATCTCGTTCATAATTTCGTCAACAAAGGTATGTTCAAAGGAATTTCCATTGGGTCGTCTATGAATTTATCCCATTTGCTCTATGTAGACGACGTAGTGTATATGGGGCAATGGAGTGATTCAAATATATCTACTAAAATCTTGTTATGAGATTATTAATAAGTTGTCGGCTCGGCTATCTAAATGGAAAATGAAAAATCCTTCGATCGGTGGAAAGAGTACTCTCCTCAAATCGGTATTGGGTTCGACTCCTATTTACGATATGTCTTTGTTCAAAGTTCTCATGCAGGTGTTATAATGAATGGAGTCCATTTGAAGTCATTTTTAATGGGATAGAGGACAACAAAAAGAAAACGTTGTGGGTTAAATAGGTGAATGTGTTGGCGTCTAAAGAGAAAGGGGGTTTAGGAGTATCGAGTTTTTTCGCATTGAATCATGCTCTTTTGTTTAAGTGGGTGTGGCGCTTTAGAAATGATAATAACTCTTTGTGGCCTAAAGTTATAAAAGTTGTGCATGGTGAGGATGGTTTCCTTGGAAAATTGTCCAACTCAGCCATTCCATCCATTTGGATGGATATAGTTCGAGAACTGGCTCATCTAAATGTGAGATTTCGTAAAATTCAGGTAAATAATATAATCCTATTTTATTCTTATTTTACCTTTACGTAAAAAATTTATTTTTACCGTTACCGATTCAGTGAATCCTACGCCTTATTAAATCTTAAGCTGCCGTTTAGCTTACTTCTCGTCTTCGTATCCGTTATAGTCAAATATTTCTATGTTTAATCCGAGCTTTAATTCTATTTTTAGTAGAAATTATTATTTTTGCTTTTTAGCCGATTTAGTGAAAATCGTCGTAATTGGCAATTTGTCAGCCGTGCTTAGGATTTTTATCCGTTAAGCGTTCTAAGAAATTTAAAATTTCATATTTTCGCTCCGAGAGCCTAACTACTTTATTTTTAGTATTTTATGACTTTTTCGCGTTTAGCGAATAACACCGTGTCATTATTTATATTAATATATAAATATAGATATATATATATATATATATATATTATATATATATATATTATATATATTACTTATACACTTTTAAGTAAATGTTTTAGCCCAAAACAGAGTAGTATAAATTGAAAAAAAAGTGTGTAACCATAAGCCCAAACCAAACACTCCCTTTATCCTTTTTGTAAGCTCCTAGAAAACTAAAAACCAAACACCCCTAGAAGTCAATTAGGCAATATTGACTAGTATATAAAGATTTTGACCTCTTAATTAAAACACAACTTCAAATTTATAAAAAAAAATCTGGTTTCCTTATTGCCTCTTCTTGAACTTCGAACCACACAAACTCAACCAATCATCACCAAAAAAATTCATAACACTCTCCTAATAATCCTACATCAACACCACATTAATCCCTACTCCTTATTTTCAAGAATAATCACCATGCAAATCAAGAATTGGATTATGAAGGTTTTGAAGTTTTTTACTAAAGATTAAGGGTACAAGGGTGTAATCTCAAGTGTAATTGAAGATATTGGTAAAAAAAAATCAAGGGTTTGTCTAATTAGGGGTGTTTGGTTCGGCATAAAAATAGAACCCACAAGGTTCCATTGTTGATTTTCTTATTAATCTTGCTTCATTGTAAGTATAATTTAATTTTTCTTGATCATATTTAATTTTATGTTGCATGTGTTCAATTATGTGCTAAGAGTCCTTAGATATGAGCATTAGTGGTGTTCTTGATGTTTTGATAAATTGTGGTTATAGTATTGGATGGAGATTAGGCTTATAATGATGTTGTGATATTGCAAAAGTGTGAAAAATTAAAGTTTGAAGGGGTTTAAAGCTACCCATATTAATGCAGAAAATTAGAGCGCCGTTTCGGCCAAGTAAAACTTTGTAAAACTGAAATTAGAACTTAAATTTTGTTAGGGGACGTTAATAGCTTCGAATCGATAGGTCACACGTCCCGTAACTCTTAAAAACGAAGTTTTTATGGCCTCCAGAAGTTTAGAAATCAATAAAACCAAATTTTGCACTATAAATTTTAATACTTGCTGATACAGTTTTCGTGAGCCGTTTTGGGCCCTTTTTAGTCCGAACCGGCCTTTCGTTAAAACTAAAAAGTAGTTTAGAATGTTGTTTTACCTTTCTGCGAGGTTTGCTAAGTTTAAAAATGTGTAAATATGGGCCGAAAAGCTTAGAGAAAATATGTCTTTTTCTTATTTTTCTAATTGCATCAGATCTGATATAGGGGCGTTTTCGTCCTTTTCTGTCGAAATGCCGTTTTATTTTCTCGCGAGGTTTGCGAAGTCCGAAAATGGGTAATTTTGGGATAAAGACCGAAGGTCAACCTAGAAAAGGCCTTGACTTAATAAAAGTCAAATTTAGTAAAAATTCTTATAAAGAGATTATATGATGTAGTAAGAGTCTTATAAACTTAAAGGTTTAGGCGAGTATTATTATACTACAATAGGTCGGGTTAGAACTTTTTGTCACATCTAAAATAGTTAAGGACGAAAATTTTGTAAACTTTCTAAAAAGATACCCCGTGAGCCTTTTTCTACACATAGAAATTAAACGAGAAGGGTTAAAATCAGTTGTACGGCTTAAAGAAAAACATTGGGATGTTATTATAGATTTTAGAGTTTCTAAGGAGTGTTGGGGATATTCTAAGCACTATGGGTATGTATATGCATTATATATGTACTATTATATTTTTTTTATATGTATATCGCATTTCGTTGGAATATTTTAAGCTTTTAATAACGCGCCATGCTCGCACTTTTATTTACGGTTCGTGGTTGATTGGGTTCGGTTGCTTATTCTCCTTATTTTGAAAGTCCTTGTACCGACTACTTCTACTTTACGGGTGAGTTCAATAGCCCCTTTTACTACGCAAATTTGTTACAAACTCATACGGGGTGTGATTCTGCATGGTTTACTTTTGACTCAAGGCTTTTCAAATGGTATTGCTATCCTGATTATTGACTGATTCATATTGCTTAGTTACCACAATGCCAATTATGTCCTTTCATCATGGACGTTAATTACCTTGAAGGGGGAGTAAGCGTAGGTGTTGGAATGTTAGTGGGTAGTAGTTTCTACGGAGTATGGACAATCCGCTTGAACTTTCTGGTCACAAGTTGGACCATGGGCTCTACATGTTGAGTACTTTAGAATGTTTTGGCATACATTCTGCATATTATAAAGGGAAAAAACAGTTAAGGTTTCGGGGTCATGAGCTTAGAGCAATAATACATGTTTTAGACTATTGAATATGTTTCATAGTCAACCAGTACTTAAATCTTGTGGTCCACTCTTTTACTGATAAACCTATGAATTCACTCAACAATTTTGTTGACTTTTTAGCATGTTTTATCTCAGGTTTTCAGTTATATTGCTCGGAGGGAAGCCGCACGGATATGTAATCGGAGACTTTTCGCATTATTATACATTCGATAAAACTTCTTTTGAAAATTTTGTCATGTCTAAACACTTGTGTTATTTTGAAACTTTTGGGACCTGTTTAGCAAACTCTGATATTTTTAATGTATCAAATGTGAATATTTTTAAATGTACTTTAAAACGTCTCTTTTTGAGGTTGTTTTCCGTGACTTGTACTTTGTGACCATGAAGTAGCACCCCAATTGTTACCGTTCCGCTGCTTGTCTGATTTTTGGGGGTGTTACACTAAAGAATCAAGGAATCGATTTGCTTGGTCTATTTAATAAAAAGGTGGGGTAATGGTCTAGATACTTTGTTTTGAGAGGACGCTTGGAAGGGAGATATTGCTTTTAAATCTTTATATCCTAGAGGGTATGCGCTGAAAACTTGCAAGATGATCTCATTAACGTCTAAGTTGGCTCATGATCACGTAGGTGTTTCTTTGCATCGAAATCCGAGGAGCGAAGATGAGCTCGTTCAGTTTATTGATTTGGTGGCTAATGTGGATGGTTTTCAGCTTCCTGTTATGCAAGATAGATAGGTGTGGTCATTGGTGGGCTCAGGAGTTTTCTCCGTTGCTTTAGTTGGAGTCTTACTGATAATCATATGTTACTAGAGGTATCTTCTAAAACTCGTCGGATAAGTAATGTGTCAACATTCATGCTTGAAAAGTTAGATTGGATTATCGGGCCCACCTTGTTTAATCTGTCTCGAAGAGGTGTGGATATTCACTCCATTGTATGCTCGAATTATGGTATGGTCGATCCTACTGGTTATATTACTATTCGACTCCGAGCTGAACATTCGCCTCGTACTTCTGAAACGTATATGACGTCACGTAATTCATCGTATGAAAACATGTTGGGTAATTGGAATACGATGATTAACTTGTCTCCTCGTACATGGTACCTTGGAGTATCTACTTTGGGACACGACTCATTAGCATCTTATACTTTTTCTCTTTTCTCCTTGTGATTTTGGAGGATTGTGTCACCAAGAAGACAATTGCTAAAGTTTAGCATCTTTCAAATAACTTATGACCCGATGTATGGCGGATGTGCTCTTTCACCTAAAACGGAACGCGGTCCGAGATGTCAAAAACGAAATACTCACAAAGACCCTGGAATTAAACCTCGGTAATGAAGGTCACGTCTTACGACTAGAATATCAATTGGGACACTCCTCAACAGCCCCATCGAAGAAGGGATTCTGACCATCATAGTTAATGATGACCCTGTTATTTTAAAACATTTCTTTGAAAACTCTCGATGTATTGTTTGCTTTGTGGTACGGATATATCCACTCCTTTTAACAATTAATTGTTTGTACAATTAACTTCTCATATTCCATTCTTATACCCTTGATATACCATATCCTTATTATGTGCGGGTTTTAACCATTGATATTACTCCGTTTAATCATCAATTTTTCATACAATTGTTTCCTCATAGCCCATTTTAACATCTTTGACACATTACTTTTTTTCCTTTAACTATTGATATTAATTCTTTTGTTTTCATCGGTTAATTTCACAAATGACTCTCTACAGTCTTTCATAATTTTTCACACTCATTTCTGTTTACTGTTACTATGTTTTGATATTCTTTGACATCTACTACTATTTTTTACTATTGTGATCAATTGATTCTTTGTTTATTTGATTATTCGTACAAATGATCCTTCATACTCACTTGATTCATAAATTGCTTATGTGAACCATTCTTTATATTAATTCTTCTGATCAATATTACATTTGTACATACGTTCTTATACGCGCTCTCTTTGGTCGTTGACATATTCATATTTTACATGCTCGCGATATATTTTATTGTTTCTTCATATACTCTTATTCATTCCCCTCGCAATGCTATAACTACTCTTTTCTTTATGATCCACTCATTCCTTTGATGCATTTATTTAATAATTTTTTTCGCTACCTTGTTCACAAAATGTTCAAATTCGGTTTTAGGATTCTTTAAATCTTAAAATATCAAACTCATTATCACCTTTTTGAATTGACATTCACTTCCTTTGAAGATTAGTAATTTATTTGATCCCTTCAATTGCATTGATTAACAACCCCAAATTCATTTTCAATCTTGATACATATTGTCACTTGATGTATACTTCTCTAATCATCGGTATGGCCTATTAACTCTTTGTTTTCACTTGTTTCATCATCAATACATATATTTCATCTTTTCATTAAAGGCTTTTCCAACCACTCATCCGTACCCATAAGCATATTGCAGGCATTTCATGTCTTAACCATTATTTATTCCATATTTGTTTGCGATATTGTTTAATTACCTTATTGAACCCTTCGAACACCTTTCATGTCATGAACTTAAAGAAATAGTTATCTGATGAAAGCCTCATCATTCCGCTAAACAAAATTCGAGTCGACATCAAGCTACACTTTAACAAGAATTCTGTAAATATCATAAACCATGAGGTTAAGCAACTAAAACAGAGTTGTATCTCTATAGTCATTGGAACTCTCGACAAGGAGCCGAATTTACTTAAGGGCGAGAATATCAATTCAAAGCCAAGCACCCACACCTTTTCGCCACCTCATCGCCTGCTGCCGTTGCCAGTTGAACTCTGGGGACCAGAGTTCCCTTAGGGGGATCGACTGTGAGATTTCGTAAAATTCAGGTAAATAATATAATCCTATTTTATTCTTATTTTACCTTTACGTAAAATTTTTATTTTTACCGTTACCGATTCAGTGAATCCTACGCCTTATTAAATCTTAAGCTGCCGTTTAACTTACTTCTCGTCTTCGTATCCGTTATAGTCAAATATTTCTATGTTTAATCCGAGCTTTAATTCTATTTTTAGTAGAAATTATTATGTTTGCTTTTTAGCCGATTTAGTGAAAATCGTCGTAATTGGCAATTTGTCAGCCGTGCTTAGGAATTTTATCCGTTAAGCGTTCTAAGAAATTTAAATTTTCATATTTTCGCTCCGAGAGCCTAACTACTTTATTTTTAGTATTTTATGACTTTTTCGCGTTTAGCGAATAACACCGTGTCATTATTTATATTAATATATAAATATAGATATATATATATATATATATATATTATATATATATATATTATATATATTACTTATACACTTTTAAGTAAATGTTTTAGCCCAAAACAGAGTAGTATAAATTGAAAAAAAAGTGTGTAACCATAAGCCCAAACCAAACACTCCCTTTATCCTTTTGTAAGTCCTAGAAAACTATAAACCAAACTCCCCTAGAAGTCAATTAGGCAATATTGACTAGTATATAAAGATTTTGATCTCTTAATTAAAACACAACTTCTAGTTTATAAAAAAAAATCTGGTTTCCTTATTGCCTCTTCTTGAACTTCGAACCACACAAACTCAACCAATCATCACCAAAAAAATTCATAACACTCTCCTAATAATCCTACATCAACACCACATTAATCCCTACTCCTTATTTTCAAGAATAATCACCATGCAAATCAAGAATTGGATTATGAAGGTTTTGAAGCTTTTTACTAAAGATTAAGGGTATAAGGGTGTAATCTCAAGTGTAATTGAAGATATTGGTAAAAAAAATCAAGGGTTTGTCTAATTAGGGGTGTTTGGTTCGGCATAAAAATAGAACCCACAAGGTTCCATTGTTGATTTTCTTATTAATCTTGCTTCATTGTAAGTATAATTTAATTTTTCTTGATCATATTTAATTTTATGTTGCATGTGTTCAATTATGTACTAAGAGTCCCTAGATATGAGCATTAGTGGTGTTCTTGATGTTTTGATAAATTGTGGTTATAGTATTGGATGGAGATTAGGCTTATAATGATGTTATGATATTGCAAAAGTGTGAAAAATTGAAGTTTGAACGGGTTTAAAGCTACCCATATTAATACAGAAAATTAGAGCGCCGTTTCGGCCATATCAAACTTTGTAAAACTAAAATTAGAACTTAAATTTTGTTAGGGGACGTTAATAGCTTCGAATCAATAGGTCACACATCCCGTAACTCTTAAAAACGAAGTTTTTATGGCCTCCAGAAGTTTAGAAAGCAATAAAACCAAATTCTGCACTATAAATTTTAATACTTGCTGATACAGTTTTCGTGAGCCGTTTTGGGCCCTTTTTGGTCCGAACCGGCCTTTCGTTAAAACTAAAAAGTTGTTTAGAATGTTGTTTTACCTTTCTGCGAGGCTTGCTAAATTTAAAAATGTGTAAATACGGGCCGATAAGCTTAGAGAAAATCTACGTCTTTCTTATTTTTCTAATTGCATCAGATCTGATATAGGGGCGTTTCTTCCTTTTCTGTCGAAATGCCGTTTTATTTTCTCGCGAGGTTTGCGAAGTCCGAAAATGGGTAATTTTGGGATAAAGACCGAAGGTCAACCTAGAAAAGGCCTTGACTTAATAAAAGTCAAATTTAGTAAAAATTCTTATAAAGAGATTATATGATGTAGTAAGAGTCTTATAAACTTAAAGGTTTAGGCGAGTATTATTATACTACAATAGGTCGGGTTAGAACTTTTTGTCACATCTAAAATAGTTAAGGACGAAAATTTTGTAAACTTTCTAAAAAGATACCCCGTGAGCCTTTTTCTACACATAGAAATTAAACGAGAAGGGTTAAAATCAGTTGTACGGCTTAAAGAAAAACATTGGGATGTTATTATAGATTTTAGAGTTTCTAAGGAGTGTTGGGGATATTCTAAGCACTATGGGTATGTATATGCATTATATATGTACTATTATATTTTTTTTATATGTATATCGCATTTCGTTGGAATATTTTAAGCTTTTAATAACGCGCCATGCTCGCACTTTTATTTACGGTTCGTGGTTGATTGGGTTCGGTTGCTTATTCTCCTTATTTTGAAAGTCCTTGTACCGACTACTTCTACTTTACGGGTGAGTTCAATAGCCCCTTTTACTACGCAAATTTGTTACAAACTCATACGGGGTGTGATTCTGCATGGTTTACTTTTGACTCAAGGCTTTTCAAATGGTATTGCTATCCTGATTATTGACTGATTCATATTGCTTAGTTACCACAATGCCAATTATGTCCTTTCATCATGGACGTTAATTACCTTGAAGGGGGAGTAAGCGTAGGTGTTGGAATGTTAGTGGGTAGTAGTTTCTACGGAGTATGGACAATCCGCTTGAACTTTCTGGTCACAAGTTGGACCATGGGCTCTACATGTTGAGTACTTTAGAATGTTTTGGCATACATCCTGCATATTATAAAGGGAAAAAACAGTTAAGGTTTAGGGGTCATGAGCTTAGGAATAATACATGTTTTAGACTATTGAATATGTTTCTATAGTCAACCAAAGTACTTAAATCTTAGTGATCAACTCTTTTCTGATAAACCTTGAATTATCGAACAATTTTGTTGAATTTTTAGCAGTTTTTATCTCAGGTTTCAGTTATATTGCTCGGTGGGAAGCGACGGATAGTAATCGGGACTTTTCGCATTATTATACATTCGATAAAACTTCTTTTGAAAATGTTGTCATGTCTAAACACTTGTGTTATTTTAAAACTTTTGGGACCTGTTTAGCAAACTCTGATATTTTTAATGTATCAAATGTGAATATTTTTAAATGTACTTTAAAACGTCTCTTTTTTAGGTTGTTTTTCGTGACTTGTACTTTGTGACCATGAAGTAGCACCCCAATTGTTACCGTTTCGCTTCTTGTCTGTTTTTTGGGGGTGTTACACTAAAGAATCAAGGAATCGATTTGCTTGGTCTATTTAATAAAAAGGTGGGTAATGGTTTAGATACTTTGTTTTGAGAGGACGCTTGGAAGGGAGATATTGCTTTTAAATCTTTATATCCTAGAGGGTATGCGCTGAATACTTGCAAGATGATCTCGTTAACGTCTAAGTTGGCTCATGATCACGTAGGTGTTTCTTTGCATCGAAATCCGAGGAGCGAAGATGTTCTTGTTCAGTTTATTGATTTGGTGGCTAATGTGGATGGTTTTTAGCTTCCTGTTATGCAAGATAGATAGGTGTGGTCATTGGTGGGCTCAGGAGTTTTCTCCGTTGCTTTAGTTGGAGTCTTACTGATAATCATATGTTACTAGAGGTATCTTCTAAAACTCGTCGGATAAGTAATGTGTCGATTAAAGTTAACATTCATGCTTGAAAAGTTAGATTGGATTATCGGCCCACCTTGTTTAATCTGTCTCGAAGAGGTGTGGATATTCACTCCATTGTATGCTCGAATTATGGTATGTTTGCAGAATCTACAAGTCATGTTTTCTTTGCATGTCCAATGGCGAGAGAGATTTATTGCAAGATTGCTACTTGGTGGGACTTTAACGTTTCGGAGTTTACTTCGTACGAGGAATGGTTGGTTTGGTTGAAGAATCTTAAGCTTCCTTACAATCTCAAACTGGTGTTGGAAGGTGTTTTCTACACTATGTGGTGGATCGTTTGGAATTTTCGGAATAAATCAATATTTGGTTCGAGTATTCCTTCCAAGGCGATGTTATTTGACGATATATAGTGGCTCGTTCTTTCTATTGTTGTAGCTATAGATGTAAATCTAGTTTTAGTTGGGTAGATTGGTTAAAAAACCCTTATCTCATCATCTTATAATGTTTGGTTTTTTAGCTCTTTGCTAGTTTTTTTTTTATAAAATTCGTCGTTTTAAAAAAAAAGTTGTTGACATGCCACATATAAATGAGAAAATATATTTTTGTTATGGTCAATTACCTAACATGTTTAAGTAACAAGCATGTTTACCCGCGCGTTGCTGCGGGACGTTAATTTTTCGCGCATAGTTGCGGGTTTAATTGTTTTTTTCTATTTTTTTTATTTTATGCGGGTTTATTTTTTCGGGCTTATGTTTAATAGTGGTTTTTTTTATATGGGCTTATGTGTTAGGCCTCATGGCGCGGGTATTTTTTGATCTAAATATTTTTTTTATATTGCGTATTTATAAAAAAAAAGTGGCCATATTACTGTAGCATGACGTAAAAAACGACGTCGTATCACTTTTGTGCCGAACAAATTTTTTTTTAATATTATTTTGTGCGGGTTTTTTTTTTTGGTTTATTGTTTTAATACTGATCTTTTTTTTAGAAGGTCTCAGTACTTTGTAATTTTCTTTTTTTATTTAGAGTCAAGTTTTTTTTCTTGAATTGTGTATTTAAAAAAAAAAAAAATGGGTCGGCAAACTGGAGACCATTGGACCGAAACTCTGTTCATCTACTGTAGCACGACGTATGTAAAAAACGACGTCGTTCACTTTTGTGCAAAACATATTTTTTTTTTTTTAATATTATTTTGTGCGGTGGTTGTTTTTTTTTAATATGAGCTTAGTGTTGGGCCTCATGACGGGGGTATTTTTTTATATGTATAAGTCAGCTACTTTTGTTAATTTTCTTTCTTTTTTTTATTTGTGTCGAGTATTTTTTTTTGATTGCGTATTTAAAATAAAAAAAAAGTGGGCCGGCCAAATGTGTAAAAAACGATTAGTCGTATTACTTTTGATATTGTGTGTTGTTTATAATGAGAGTACGTCCCGTTAATTTTTTTTCTTCGTATTTTTGGCAAAAGAAGGTGGAGCGGGATTATAAAGTTTTTTTTTTTCTCGGGCCGTATGACAGTAACCGAGCCGATCTTGAGTGTGGTCGGAATACTGTTCATTTTACGTAGCAGCAAGTCAACGAGAAATGGTTGGTTTGGTTGAAAAATCTTAAGCTTCCTTGCAATCTCAAACTGGTGTTGGAAGGTGTTTTCTACACTATGTGGTGGATCGTTTGGAATTTTCGGAATAAATCAATATTTGGTTCGAGTATTCCTTCCAAGGCGATGTTATTTGACGATATATAGTGGCTCGTTCTTTCTATTGTTGTAGCTATAGATGTAAATCTAGTTTTAGTTGGGTAGATTGGTTAAAAAACCCTTATCTCATCATCTTATAATGTTTGGTTTTTTAGCTCTTTGCTAGTTTTTTTTATAAAATTCGTCGTTTTAAAAAAAAAGTTGTTGACATGCCACATATAAATGAGAAAATATATTTTTGTTATGGTCAATTACCTAACATGTTTAAGTAATGATAAACTAATTAAAGACAAAGTTTGAGCTAAAATGAATATTCAAACACAAAAAAAACAGTATGTGAAAAGAGTTTTGACAATAACTACACACAAAATATGCTACAGTATATTATTAAGTATTAACACAATAAATATTACAATTCATTGGACGAAAAATCTATTTCAGTGGCAATATAAAAATGTAAATAGTTGAGATAAAAAATCGTACAAAAGACTTTTGAAAACATTGTACATAATTTGACAATTCTAGATTTAATAACGACTTAGTTTTGCTAAGAATCATGTCACAAAATTCAACCATTCTCACCTATATACCTCTTCTATAAATTCAGCCCAACCAATTCATTTCCAAATTCACAACCTTCATCTCTATTTAATCATTCCCATATTTCCTACGTTCTATTCAATGGAATTCTCTGCACGATGTCTCATAGTCGCCCTCATGGCCCTACTACTTTCTGCAGGACAGTTGCAAGTAACTGAGGCGCAATCTAGATGTGATCCTGTGCAAATTAGCTGGTGTCTACAGTCTTTTGTTTCAAACATGCCACCATCACAAGACTGTTGTAGGAGGTTCAAGAGTCAGGAGAGTTGTATCTGCCGTGAACGACATGACTCGACTTTTGGTGCATATCTTCGACTTCCTGGTGCTAGGAGGGTCGCGTCTCGATGTGGTGTGAATTATCCTACATGTAACTGAGTGTAGCGGCAGATTGTATGGTTTCCTACGATGATCATATGTGTATGTCGAATTTCAGTCTTATGATATGTATTTGTTTTAGTCCATTCTTGTTAAGTGCGTCTATATATGTTCTTAGACGTACTTTTATTTTTGTTAAAAATAATAAACGAAGGATTACTTAAAATGGCATTTTAGCCATTTAAG
Source organism: Tanacetum coccineum (assembly GCA_026074375.1). Taxonomy (NCBI): domain Eukaryota; kingdom Viridiplantae; phylum Streptophyta; class Magnoliopsida; order Asterales; family Asteraceae; genus Tanacetum; species Tanacetum coccineum. The sequence continues at coordinate 15,195 of BQNB010047340.1, read as the reverse complement.
AAACCCGGTATACGTATACTTCTTTTTATGTATAACTTGTGATATGTATTGTTCTGATGGTTATATATCTATGTTTTTAATTTTCTTTTAACAGATCTTATATGTGTTATTAATTTTGATATTTGCAAGTTTTGGTATTTATTTTGTTTCATATTCGTGTATTACGTGTGTATTATCTTTTGATATTTGCAAGTTTTGGTATTTATTTTATTTTCAAAAAAGAACAAGAAGTTACACGTTACTTTTACTTTCAAAATCTTTTCATGTCAATGTGGAAAAGTATTGGTACAGGGTTCTAAAAAGCGCTATAGCGACGTTATAGCCTGAGGCATGGCATCCGCGTTACGAAACAAGCTAAGACGTCGTCTCTAGGCGTAGCGTGCAGTAAAGCGCGATAAAGCGTAACGCGCTTTTTTTAAGCTTTTAAAAGTTTTCATGGATTTGAGCTTATTTACAAGTATTTATGATTTGGGTTGTATGTGATCGGGCTTAGTAACTCCATAACTCAATTTTAAGCCTAGTAGCTAACTAATATTGACCACTCTATAAATATTTTTTGGCGCCTTGAGTCACGCCTTTAAAACACTATGACGCAACGCCTCACGCTAAAGCTTGAGGCTTGAGGCTTAACTATGCCGCCACGTCACGCTTCACGCTATTTATAACCTTGATTGGTAATTTAGCCAAATGATAATTGTATTAGGTAGGAAACTCATAAGACGATAACTTTAGCAAATAGATTGATCCTGACTATTTCTAATAGCTCTTTATGGGTAGTGGTTCAAAAGCACAAGTTTTAACATTTCCGGTTAATTTCTAATATTTGCCACCGATATAATATATCGGAGCTAGGTATACTATTTACATATTTACTAATGTTAATACAAATAATGTCTAAAAACATTATTTATATTTTTTGACTTCTCTACGTTTTGATAATCACAAAATGTAAAAACTTTAAACATAAAATTAAACGTAAACAAGTTATTAGCCCAAAATTTTCATTTCGACAATTAATTACTTAAGGTATGAATAAATAAATGTTTAATTTATTTAATGATCAAAGGTATTTAATTTTTTCTCAAACCTTACATTTTTATAAAATGTTATAAACTTTTTTATAAAGTTTAGAAAAAATATTTTTTATATTTAAGAAAAAATTTAATTCGAAATAAATATTTGAATTCAAATTTTCCCCCTAAAAACGGATAAAATTGTCCTAGAAAATACTTCCACAAGAAAGAACGAAAATGGGAGCGTCCTATAGGGGTCGGCCCCCTGATAGGTATGGGCGGCCCCAGATTGATAAGGGGGGCGGCAGGGTAATTAAGGGGGGCGGTCATGTAAAACGGCTCCAAGGTTTGCCTATAAATAATGGATTGTTCCTACAGATTTTTTCACTTTTTTGCACACTTATTTTCTCAGTTTTAGATCAGCAAACATATCTTTAATCATTCCAAACTTTTGATCATTCAATTAAAATAAGCATTTGTTTTCAAATGATTCAAGCTTTCCTCTACAAGTCCACGAGAAGAATACTCGTAATCGACAAGATACAAGTATTGTAGTTTAGTTTGTGTCTACGTAACATAGTTACGATTGTGGTGTTTATTGTAATTCAGTCATCTCCTATATTCTTGTGTAATTGTTAGATAGAGTAGATCGTGTAAGTATTTAGGTGATTAAATACTTGTGAGGGTGGTTAGTATTTTAGGCCTCAAAATACAAGTGTAAGTAGTAGATCGGTTCTAGCTAAGATTAAAACTCGACATTTAGCTTAGTATCAGAAATTAATGTAAGCTACTTGTGTACGGTTTTCTCCGCCTAAAGGGAGCTTGTTGACATAGTAAAGAGAACTCTCGAGTTGGGTACTCGAGGAGTGGAATATGGCGAAGAGGAGCTTCGTTACCGAACCACTATCAATCCTTGTGTTGTGGTTTGATCTTTCTAACTCTTTTCTTTTATCACGTAAACTAATATTGTGTTGATAACTTTATTCATTTACTTGTTCTCAATTGTTCATATTGTGTGCATTTTGATATCACTTAAACTTGAATCTAAGATTTTATATAAACAACAATTAAAATTTAAAAAGCGGTAAACTATTCAAATCCCCTCCCATTTCTAATTTTCACAATTGGTATCAGAGGCCACGTCAACCAAGATTTTTAAAATAAACGTATTTTAAAACTTGAATAGATCTATGGAATCTGAAAAATATTTAGAAGGACAATCTATGCAAAGACCACCACTATTTGAAAGTGATGAATTTATTTATTGGAAAAATAGATTCGAGACTTATGTGAAAACAAAAGATCCAGATCTTTGGCATGTTATTATCTATGGTGATTTCTCACCTATTCAAAATAATCCCGAAACTAAAAAGGATGAAATTGTACCATTTGACAAACAAAGCAATGATCTTTAAAAAAAATTGCTAAAAATAATGAAGCCAAAATGATAATTTATAATGCTTTGTGATGCAGTTGTCGTTAGACTTCAGCAAGAAGTTTTACAACTCCCTAGGCAGAGCACCTAACCATTACAGTGTAGTAAGGCAAGACTCGGGGGTTGTTATCGTTCTCTAAGAGAATAGGCTGGGAAGGCTCGAACAGAATATAACAGAGGTCTGAGGGGTGAGAGAAGATTATTTTTGTGTTTTTATATATTATAGAAAGCAGGTAAAATTCAGGTTTTAGAGGTTGGTTTGGTTTTAGCTAATTAAACTAAATATAAATCTAAACTACTTTGGTGATAACTATATGATAAACGAACGTACTTAATCATGCAATACTTCTTAGTTTGCTTCTCCTAATTCTGTTGCTTTGTCACACTTGTGATGATCTGTGTAAGGTTTTCCTAAGTCATGAACGAATTACAAGAAAACGCCGTCTACGTAATATTCCGTTAAGGCAACGCACAAGTAAGGTAGTATGAAGACTGTTACAAGGCCCTTAAGAGTATATTACATGCATTTAAAACACTTAAGATGGATCAACCATATTAGGGGTAAGGTAGTATGAAGACTGTTATCGATGGTATACTTTCTACACACTCGCGTTTCCCTAGACGTCTATCCCAATTTAATATCTTATGGCAAGTTTTCTAAAGCCTAACGCGCACATCCATCACAAGAAGCAACATTAAAAGGATCTACAAACTAAGTTTCATGCAATCATAAGTAAATACTAAAGGATCTAGCCTAGCATGTTAAATAAAGTAGAAGAACAAGAATCATTCACAAAACACATAGACATATTAAGTGATTAGGGATAAATGAACTTCACTTGATTAAACCATGGATTCAAGGCTGATACAATAGGATTTTGATACCCTAAAAATGGCGTAAAAGCTGCTACACTTGAACTATTAAAGTTAGGGTTCGTCTCCCAAAAGTTACACACTAAAAACCCTAAAACGAGTTTGTATATATAGGAAAATAAACCGCGACGGCGTCGCAACATTTCTGACGCCGTCTCTTTGATGAAGCTTCTAGGGTTTCTTTTGAGGCGGCTACTTTCAGACGCTGTCTATAATTTCTTGACGCCGTCTCTTATATGATTTGACGCCGTCGCAAGAAATCGCGACGCCGTCCCCACTGTCGGAATGCATATTTCTTCTAGAGATTTGGTGTAGAGTCGTAGTCTTGTCCGTTTTTTTCAAATGAGCCCAAGTCACGTATATTTCCTCCAAAAGCCATCCAAATGCTAAAAACACAAAAACAAACGATTAAGCATATAATCTGGGCATATTTTCATGATTTAGGGGGTTAAATGACCCCAAAAAAGTGTATAAAATGACACCTCATCAAATACCTCAACACTTGGTATTTGCTTGTCCTTAAGCAAATAGGCTTTCCTACCTAGACAAAATCAGTATCAGAGGCATTTAACTTAATTTTTAAAGATATTTTACGACACAACCTTCTATACCTCGTAATTAAAAGCACAGAAGTTACATACAAGCACCTCACATAAGTGTTTGAATTCTCTCTTTCTCTCAGGTGTATAATGAATTATAACAGTATAAGAAACGTAAAATTAACACTCATTACCTGTCGTAGTATATAAATTACCATAGGCTTGATAAAGGATCAAACCTCCACCGCTAGGCGTAAGTACTAAAAATTACTATCAAATAGGTCTTTAAGGGTTGTGGGGTGTAGGTGTAAGATAACAATAATGGAAACGGAAATAGATAGGATATATTTGAGGGTGACTTTTTGGGTGAATTTGGGGTAAAGTGGTGAGCTAATTATCTTATAAAAATACACGTTGATTGGGTTGCTAAGCTAAAGACTCGGACAAAGATATACAATACTCTACACAACTCTACATCAATCTCTTTTCTTATTCTTTTCATTTTTTTCAAACATAATACATCTCTTGGGGCTTATAAATGCACCCCTACACTTGAGTTTTTGATACTCAATACATAAGCTAATTAATGACCCGAATTGAGGTGGATCAACATAACATGGAGACTATCGAACAAATATGGGGGTAATGATTTAACTTTTCTTCCCCATTGTTTCGCAAAATAAATACTACCATGAATCCTAATCGTCCCAAAACTCTATTTACAAGGATAAAGACTTAGCGACCGTGTACTAAAATAATTAACTTGGATTAAAAAAATAATGTACTAAAAGCGAGTACATACAAGGTAGGCTAAGCGATTTGGGTGTAACGATTGTGTGGAAAACGTGGAGGGGGGTGAATACGCTTCCGATTAAAATCTTAAAACCTTTTGTATCCAATGCCCGGACAATCGTGACTTAATAGGAAAAGTACTAATAATAGTCCATGACTATATCGAGTAAACAAGTTGTCACAACATAAGCATAAACATCAAGCAGTAATACAAGCATAATTATAAAGTAAAGAGATAACGATATGTAAACAAGAAAATAAACCGAACATGATGATTTATAGTGGTTCGGTCACGGAGCTCCTCTCCACCATACTCCACTCCCCGAGTAACCAACTCGAGAGTTACTTCACTAGATCAACAAGCTCCCTTATCGGCGGAGAAAACCTTACACAACGTCGCTTACACTTTTTCCGGTACAAAGCTAAATACCGAGTTCTTACACGCCGAGTAGAACCAACCCATCATCGCTTACGCTTTTATCCGGTATAAAGCTAAATACTGAGTTCTAGATCAAGGTAGAGCCAACCTAACATCCCTTTCAACACAACAATAAAACCCATATTCTAACTCGCTAGAAAAACCCCATACAACCTTTACATATTACAAGGTATTTGATTGATAAATGCAAATGAATGAATGATTATCTAAATTAAATTCCATTGATGGGATGTCTTCAAATGGATGAATAACATAAGATCTCTAGTCTTGTAGATCTTTTTATGTATATGCTTGGTGATTGATGAAAATGGCAAGATCTTCAAGGCTTGCTTTGGTGGATCATCATATAAGTATGCTTACAACAAAATGAATGTAAGAAGCATTATGATCATATGCAAATGGGGGGTTTAATGGGTGTTTGCTACTGATCTAGAAGAAGGAAAAATGCAGAGAGAAAATGTGTGAAAAAGGGTGTGTAAATTGTGAGATTTGGTTTGCTATTTATAGGCAAATTATGCACTGTAGCCCGGTTCTGCCGGTTCTCTTGTAGAAGTGAACCGGCCAGTGTAAACACATGGAACCAGCACACAGTTTTGCAATCCATATTTTAAAAGATTTTGTGATAAAAAAATCTTATGAAATCTAATGTGATCTTGAAAGAGTTTATCTAGATTTGGTAAGATATTTGAAGATATGGTGATGTCATAGATGAGGTAAAATTACAAGCATTTTTCTTTTAAAGAAATATGTTAAAGTAAAATGTATATATACTTCAAATGTAAGTTACTTGTGTTTAAAAATATGCAAAGTGCAAAATGTGAAATAAGGTTTGATCATAATGCAATATAACAAACATGTACGAAACTGTGTTGTAACATACGAGGATTCGAGACGTTGAGAGATGTTGATGTATGTTGAGACAAAATATGATAACGAGTAACTTGACATTTAATGTTATGTATACAAGTTACAATTTTGTCATTATCAAAACAAACGAGAATGTGTAGATTAAATACAGTAATATTTGCACTAACAATCTCCCCTTTTTGATGATGACAAAATATGTAAACGTAATATATAGTAAATGTAAAAGTTACTTGTTTCCCCGTAATACCTTTTACATTAGCTTCTCCGTTTACACTCTTCTCCCCCTTTTGTCAAAACAAAAAAGATGTGTCCTTGGAGTTTAACTTCATTTCTCCTCGAAAAGGCAAGCATGCATCACCCTAGTGAAGTTAAATTGTCTACTCAAACACCTTATGTTGTTGCATCCCCTAGGTAATTTTCCTTGGTTTATAGCGGATCCAAAAAATAGAGGCTTAACCTACATCAAGGTTAGTTTTATGCAGAATATATATAAATAAAAAAGATGAACTATATGATGAGAAAATGAAATTTTCCTTTTGGTCGAAACGCAAAGCATTGTCGAAGAGTAAAAATGATGATGAATGCGTGCATGCTCCTCCTTGATGGATGCTCCCCCTTGATGGATGCTCCCTCTTGTTCGAGGCGTCAAGATATGATTAAAAAGCAACAAACAAAAATTAGTGCAAAACTTGATTCTTCCTTGGATGAGTTAAATATATAAAACAAAGTGTATACAAGATGCATGATATAAATGCTCGACGGAAGCTCCTCCTTGCTCGAGGGCGTCAAGTATGATCCTACAAAACAAAACAAAAAAAATTAGTGCAATAATAGCTTTTGTCCGTAGACAAATATGTCATATACAACAAGTGTATAGACGACCCAATATGATTGCTTGACGAATGCTCCCATTTGTTCGAGGGTGTCAAGATGACCCTACAAGAAGAAAAATAAACGTTGCAAGCTTCATCCTTGGATGAAAATGCCATATACCGCAAAGTGTATTTGCTTGAACCTACAAAAGAAAAATAAGAATCGCAAACTTCGTCCGGAGACTAGTATGTCATATACTGCACCGTGTATATGAGTGAACCTAAAAAGAAATAATATGAAAAATACAGATTTCGTCTGTAGACAATAATGCCATACACATTAAGATGTGTATATGAACCTACAAAGAAAAAGTAGAGCAATATATATATATATATATATATATATATATATATATATATATATATATATATTATATATAATATTATATAGATATATATTTAGGATCAAATAAGAAAGTTTTCTTAAAATAAGAAGGGATAAGAATTAACTAAAACCGCATATCCTAAATGCAACGACATAAATTTAGATGCATCTCTATAATCTTAGATTCAATATAATGCCTCATGATGTGTTTTTAGCTTTTAATTAGATGCATATACGTATAATTAGATGCATTTTCATTTTCTCTTATTTTTTGTTCGTCTGCATGTGGCCAAAATCATAAAATCAATTTGACACACATCTACACTTCAAATTTAACTTTCGAAACCCAAATGGTGCATCTAAAGAATAGAAATGCATCTAATGCATAGCGTTGCATCTCAAATGTTGTGATTTAGTCACTTCTCACCACTTTTTATTTAATTACTTTCTCACTGGATCCATACTCTATATATAATATATACACACTTCCACATAACGAGGAAGTCATATATAAGGAGATGTATGTATGATGCAAAAGTATAAATGGTATAATCAAAAGCAACTCAATTTGAGAATATAAAATGATTCTCAAAATAAACTCCTAGAAAATAAATTTAGAAGAAGATAATGTCAAAAAGTGTAATCCTACCACTTGCATCATCGTGGTGTCAGGACATGTGGAAGGTGATTTATCCTTCATGGGTATATTGGTTGTGAGTCACTGGTAGGTTGTTGTTATGGTGGTGGAGGAAGGATTCATGATGATTCTTCTTGTAATGAAGACTCGGTGGAAGACTCAAGTTTGATAGAAGAAAAAGGGTTTAACTCTAAACCTTATCTTGTTGGGTTGATGAAGCAATTGAGGTGCTAGACATGATAATTTTGTGAGTAGTGAAATAGGTGGCGGAAGATGGTGATGACAATGCAAGCAACTAACAATGTATGCTTATTAATAAAGTGGTGATGATGAATATGCATGTATGAACCAGTGACATCATGAAGCTAGCGATATGGATTAAAGTGAGCAGTACTAGCATGGGATGTGCGGAATGTGGAGGCACAAATTACGAGCTGATGTGTGAAAAAGAGGAGCATCGATCGCTAAGCATCGACCTACAAAAATCCAAGCGAGTTAGTACAAAGATAGAAGCAAGAGTATCATTTAACAACATGATAGTTTAAATATTTATACCAACAAATACGAATGAAACTTGTTCAAGTATTATCATAACAAAATGACTTAACAAGTAGACACATTGATAGACATATATGCAATTAAAACACGTACGCAAATAGAAACAAAAATAGTAATACTCTTAAGCTAAGCGAAGAGGATGACATATGTTGCAACTAGCTTAAAGTGTCATAATACTTGTTTGAAAAATATTATAGGATTCTATGAGTTTTAGAAGGACTTAAGAGCTAGGTAAGTCAAAACTAACTATTGGGCGACCTTAATACAAGTATAAATAACCTAATTAAAGAGTTGGATTAAAAAGTTAACTATCCCAAACGGCCAAGTTCTTACTGTAGAACCGGCATGGACGGTTCCTTTTTGCGCAATGGAACCGCCTTTGCTGCAAATAGAACCGGCCCCTGCAGACAAGGTTCCTCAAAATTAAAAATACTAGAAATGTTCCAAATGATTTCTAAACCTATTTTACGCTTGAGATAGTGATTAAATATAGTTTCTTGATAATGCAAAAGACTCATGGAAAATATCCAACGCTTAGATCCTATGATTTTCTACTATACCAAACGCTCCTAATTCTAGAGGAGAATGGCAATCAAAAAGCATGAATTGCATAAAAACCAACCAAAAATATAAATGACTAAGTTTACAAACAAACATTTAAGAATTCAAACATAGATGATATGACAGATAAAAACATTCATACAAGAACATCTAAAAAGTTCAACCAAACCCAAGTTTAATGACATAGATGATTTAGATTAGAAAATCGATTGCACTAACAATGACGAGAAAGATAAATAACAAAGGAAACAAGTAGGCACGAATCAAAAGATGATGTTTTAGATAATGAACTTGCTTTAAAAGAAAGTCATAGATTTCTACATGAATACCAAAAATACTTTGACATAATATAAGTGCACAAGAAGAAAATAAATTTTGTGGCAATGTCAAATAAGGAACAAGATAGAAAGATTATGCAAAACATGTTTAATCCTTAACATTTAGTATCACGAATACAAGCATAAAAGCATTTAAAAAAGAAACAAAACCTTTCATAAGGATTACGCATTTTTCAATTAATCAAATAGTTATCAAACACCAAGATAACGACAAGACAAATAATCAAAAAAGAACATATAATCAACACATGTATATGCAAAGCAAGATGTCATGATAGGATAACGAAGGAAAGATCATATTTACAACTATTATAGAAAACGTAGCATTAGTGGTGTTTGGGAGAGGGATAATAAGATGGTGAACTAGTGGTTATAGAAGTTTAACAAGGATGAAATGGCAATATCAAAATGTGTAGATAACTTTAACTATGTATTTTTGAAATGCTCCTTTTTCAACAAGACAAAAAATATTTAAAACCTTTGGCGGAAACGCCATGACCAAAAATTAACCTTTTGTTATTATCATAGAAGTTGAAAATAATATATTACAAATCCTTTGAGAATATCTTTACATGAACCTAGACTTGATTATCTATAAAATGGCGGGTGGCACAACTTCTATGAATGATTTTATACAAATTTCCTAAAATGATCCGTTTTCTACAAAACTTGTTTCAACCTTATACATAGCTAAATTGACCGAAACTCGACTTCTATAACTTGACATAACATAAAAACTTCCAGAATTTATTCTTAAAATATATACTTAAATATCAAAGACACACTTGGTCTAAATGAGCCTTGGAACCGTTCTTTATGGGATTTGCCAAACACTAGTTTGGCACGTTTTAACCAAAACAATAACTTATTACTTTGACCCGCTTTTAAAGATACTTTTAAAACTACAACAAGACATCATTACACTTCATCTTTACTTGAGTATTTCGGATGAAACAATCAAGTTGTCAATCCCACTTTGATGTGCATAATTATTATGACAATATTTGTCAAAACACTTATCTAGCATACTTAGTTCTTATTATCAAGGTTTTATTAAGATATTGAGATTATGCGAGAAGTTAAAATAGAAAATACAGCAAAAGCTATGTATGCATATATGAGGGCACAAAACCTAGCATAAGCTTCATTGAGCGAAAGCATGAAATCGACAAACAGAAGAACAAAAGATATGGCAAGCAAGAACTTATGTTCCAAAAACAAGAGAACGAGAATACAAGATGTAAACAAGGGAAACAAGTAGCCATATAGCATCACACAATTTGTAGGTCCTTATCAACAGGATCTCAATGAGCCTTAAACGACTTATAGTCCTTTGAATAAATCCAAAGACACTATGAGAGACAATTACTGTTAATACAAATATTGACGCGGAATATCAATATCTATACCAAGATGAACACAAGAACGAATACTAAACTTGCTATTACTATTACTATTTGATTGTAAATTCTCAATCAACTGATATCCGTTTACAATGCTATTCTATGTTCCTTTTATAGGCTTAAGGAACCCTAAACGCGTTAAGAGATAATGCTTATCTCTTCCTAAATCAAGTATTTGTAACTATTACTATAAATTACAAACTAGACTTACTAGTACTGTCGCTTCTACCAGTATTTAATACTGCCAGACTTAATATTAGTACTGCCAGTATTAACTAATACTACCAGACTTAACTGTTATACTACCAGTATTAAGTCTTTTACAATATATTTCCCAACAATCTAGTCAACCATATTAAATACCATAATTAAGTATTCAATATGTTTCTAACTATGTGGTCAACATTAATCAAATGTATTCAATACTTTCCATAACCACCTCAATTAAACTTCTCATCAACATAAAGTCTTCAATTATCATTAATGTCTTCAATCAACATAAAGTCTTCAACCATAAAGTCTTCAATCATCATTAATGTCTTCAATCAACATTAATGTCTCTAGTTGAAACTTCTCTTTTATCATTGACTAGTAGCATTAATATTTAACAGTATTAAGAAGACTTTTAATTCCCAACAATCCTCCCCTAAAATTGATATTCATCTGGATTAATCATCAAGTTTCTTCATTAAAAGCTTCTTAATCTCCAGGAGGATGCTTCCAAACACTTCTTTATATCTTTAGCAGTTTTATGATTAATTTAGGAAATCAGGGTAATATCTTCATCAGCAATAATATCATTTATCCTCCCCTGAGTTTCATCAATTAATGTAATCTCTGCATCAGTATTAATATCACCAATATCAATCCTCCCCTGTTTGGATGCATCATCACCCAAACTGTCTTTATCACCAGAGGACTTTTACTCTTGCAGTCAACTATTCTTCAAACTTCTTCAGCAATCCGTTATATCAGCAACATTGACAATTATGTACATCAAATCATAAAGTTTCAGTCTATTCTCATCACTTCCAGGTGTGTTAACTCCTGAGAGAGGTGAATCATTGAAAATTTTAAATGGATTTGATGTCTCTTTACCAGTTAGCCATTAACTCTGGAGTAGTCAGTTCTTTGGCCACCAGAAAGGTGTATGTCCATGGTTTAGTTAAAAACTGTCCCTTTTGTAATTGCATTTATCAGACCTTTAAAGATGTTCTTAGCTTTTCCAATTTTGAGCATAAGCTCTTTTCTAGCTAATCTCCATTTGTTTTAACTTCATTTCTAATTTTGAGTTCATTTTGTGGCTTATTTCTAGGACTGCACTTAGCACCCTTTTTCCCTTAAGAAAGCTAAATCAGCAAATGCTCTTTGTGACTGTCACTTTTCTCAGTTTTTTTAAAGCTTTTTGCTTATCATTTTTTTTCTTGGATTTTTGCAATTTTAGATAGCCACTAGTACTAGCTTTAAGTCCATATAAATGTTAAGCCCCTAGGTCACTCTAAGTGGCTTATTTTTAAGCCAAAAGTTTGTCCCCAAGACTGTTTTGCCTGCAGTATTTAGGCATTTGACTTATTGGCTTATTTGAGTTTTCTAGGCTGTTTTATTTGCTTATTTTTGATGATATATGATTATTAGGTGTAGTCTAGTGCTTATCTCAGCTTGTTGCCTTTTTGCTCAGCTTATTGTGCCTAAAAAATAGCCCTCAGATTAGCTTATTTAGTCTTAGTTTAAAAAAGTGAAACTGCCATAACTTTTAGCATTTTCCAGCTTATTTATAAGTTTTTATAAAAAGTTTTTTTTAAATATGCTTATTTCTGTATGCTCTTTAAGTTTGTGTAAAAAGAATTGAAAAAAAAATGTTTAACAAAAAGGGAAGGCATGGGGGTCGAACCCATGACCTCCCCCTTAGTTAGCAAGCACCTCAACACACACCTCTGCTACCAATCGTGCCCTTGGGACTTTTCTGAAATCCTTTGCACACATTATTCCTTTATGCTTGTTTTTCCAGTTTTGCTTATCTTTGCTAATTAGCTTATTTAACTGCTTATTTGATCAGCCTTTTTCAAGTTAGCATTTTTCTTGCCTTCCTTACTGTTCAAGCTATTTTCTGTATTTTTTCCAGATTTTTAATAAATAGTTTAGTATTTTTAATCATTTAATTTCATTAAAACTGTTTTTAATTCATAATAAATAAAATAAAAGTCAAAAAAATATAATTCTTTTTTTTAAATTTTCTTTTATCATGTAGGACGTAGGAAAAATAAATTTACATCCGTAGGGTTATTTTTGCATAATTTTGTTTTTTAAAGAACGGGATTAAAATCCCGTTCTCGTTTTAGCGTTTTTAGTTTAATTGCCTTAATTTTTATGTTCCCGTAGACTTAGGATTTCCTTTTATGCCTTATTTATGCTCCCCGTAGATTTTCAGGTTATCCATTGCCTATTTCATGCTTTCCCGTAGTTTTTAAGATTTCCCGTTACCTTTTTATGTCATTCCCGTAGATTTAAGCTTTCCTTAGTTAATTTTTTATAAACTTGCTCGTGTTTTAGAATAACAATTCAAATCTTTGTTTCCTATTCAAGCACCGATTTCTCCAAAACCGTTAACGCAGATTGTCAATTCACGCCTCGTAGGGAAAAACGACCCGGGAACGCAACTTACCGGTTTACTACAAACGATAATTTTCCTTATTATACATATTTATAAGTATTTTATGTATTTATTTATATGTATCAAAAAGGTTTAGTTTTTCGATTGTCAATAGTTCAAGTATTTCACTACTTATTGGTGGGAAATAAATAAACGGGTACAACTTCAAGGCATTCCTATCGGACCACTCAACAACATCAAGTTTTACATTTTTTTACGCCGAATGCCGTCATTCTAACAAGAGCAAGTTGTCCAGGAATTAGTTACAAAGTATCAATAATAAACTATTCAAACGGGGTTTTCGCAAAGAAAATACTCTGAGCTCGCTAGGGGGGGGGCGACATTCAAGTTTTCAGTTTTCATTACCATCCATATTGTAAAAAGTGATGGGTTGACTTTAATTTGATGATTTTATTGGACAAAACTTTGCACATAAACAAACTCGAACAGCAGCAGAATTACAAACATAGGTAATCACAGTTACCATTCTACTATATTATTCTGAATGTATATATTTTTAACAAGAAACTTTGACTAACTCCATACAAAATAACAGGAGAATCCTCCAGCTCAGCTAAAGGTAACAACATTGACATAAAAACTCATTTTATACCAAACCTTATTATACCAATATCTAATAGACACTACATTTACAGGTACCTTACTGTTGGAAATGCTAGATACCCACAGTCTGGGTAAGATAAATACATCTTATCTTACCTAAAAAAAGAAACTCCTTATAACAACCAAACAACTGCTACCAAAACATCTAACAAACATAAATTTTGCAGCTACACCCGCAGCAGTAGTGCCAATCCGTCAAATTCCCTTACCATCTCCTCCCTCTATAGTCAAAGAAGCGACAACTTTAACATCAAAAGAAGTCACATGTAAAAAATGGTATGACATATATGTGCCTATTAAAATTTAAAACAGAAAATGGTCACTAAAATACTTAATTTTTACAGTGTCCTCAGTATTAATTGACCAAACAGCAAGCATGGGTAATCTTCACGAAACAGAAGAGACAAAAAGCGACCGTGCAAAAACTCTGAAAAGGGCACTATTCTCTACTGAGCCAGAGGAACAAAAGAAGAACAAATCTGAACAATAGGAATCAATATGCTGATTGAAAATCACCAAGCAGTTGTTAGTAAACTTAGATAACTTAGGTAGGCCACCTAATAGAACACAAACTTGCATGTATCTTTTGTAAACTATAACTAATGGTTGCTACCATTTTGACGCCCAGCAGAGTCAGATACCAAGGGCGACACTCCCGAAACCTAATGTGTGCTAAATTACATTCCAACTACGCAACTTTTGTCTAAAATAACTTAGTACTAATACCTATTATTAAGATTGCCAATTTTTTTTGCATCTTATATCGACAGTCATCAAAGTTGATAAACTATGTTCAATTACTCTCGAGGGTTACCATTTTGACACCCGGTAGAGTTAGACATCACTGCCAAAATTTGATATGTGCTAAATTACACTACAACTATGTAACTTTTATCTAATCTAAAACTTCATATATTATGATTCCTTAATTTCTAGCAACTTATATCGATACCCATCAATAACACACATGAACACAAATCAATGATCATAAACACAAACATTGACACAAATTTATTCAATTCAATTGTAACAACTGGTAATTTTCGAAATTTTAAATGACTATTTTACCCTTTGACTTTTTCTGGTCCGATTTGACTTTTGACCTTTTTTAACTTTATTGTCACATAAAAACAATTACCGCGTAATCGAAAATTTTTCGATACATATTTATTATTACATATCTCTCATATGCAAATTTATTTTTAATTTATTTGACTTGATAACGAGAAGATGTATGTTATTCTTAAGTTGACTTATCAAAAACGACTC
>BQNB010047339.1:0-43181 GCA_026074375.1 Tanacetum coccineum | reverse complement strand
TATGATTGTGACTGTTGTACTATGAAGTAATACCCTAGATTAGCTTCCGCTGCTATATTGTAAAAATGGGGGTGTTACACAACAAATGGTCATCAGTTCACCATGTCTAATAGACATCAAGAACTGGCTAGTCCAGAGCAAACGGCTTCTGGTAAAGACTTCTCAAATCCGTTAATAGCTGATTGTTTGCTAAAAACTATATGGTTCTTAACTCACCATACTTCACAGTAAAGAGTTGGCTAGTCCAAAACAAACGACTCTTGGTAAAGACATCTCAAATCCGTTGATAGTTGATAGTTTACTCAAAAATATATGATTATCAATGCACCATGTTATTACAATGAAGCATTGGCTATTACAGAGCAAACGGCTACTGGTAAAGAAATATCAAATCCGTTTATGGCTGCTAGTTTGCCAAAAACTACAAAGCCAACTTAGTTGGTGTTGCTGTGTAGCTGTGTTGCTGAGATGCTGTGATGTTGATAAAGACTGAAAGCTAAAGAAAATCATCAAATGACAGATTAAAGAGTAGCAATGTGTTTAGATACATCCTCCTGGTGTTCAAAAAGCTCAAACTGAAGAAACATGAAGATTAACAAGTCAACATTCATGTTTAGGGGATGATTGTTGGGAATTATGCTTTTCTGGAGTTAGTACTGCTAGTAGTAACTTAGTACTGCTAGTGAAGACTTAGTGCTGCTGATAAAGATTGAAGAAAATAGACTAAGTCATTAGTACTGCTAAGTATAATAGTTAGTACTGCCAGTACATTGTTAGTACTGCCAGTATAGTTAGTGCTGTTAGTAGTAAGTTAGTACTGCTAGCATATATTAGTTATTACTATTAGGAGATATGCATGAGTTATATTAGGAATAGATATGCATTATCTCCTCACACGTTTTGTAAGCCCATTAGGGTTTCCTTGGTGTATAAAAGGAACCCTACGACATTAGTTAGACAAGTCTTGACAAATATTCATAGTTAGTAATCTGTAACCTAGCAGATTAATAGTAATCAAAGTTCTATTTTATTCATTGTCTTCATAGCAATATAAGTTATTTCTGCATAACTAATATATGTTCATAATAAGTCCATGTTTCTCCTTGTAGTTAGTTTTGTATCAATCACAGATAGGGCTACCAACCCTTAACGGCTAGAAAGATCATATCAATTATATATATAATAAAGAGAAAAAATAGTAGAGCTGAGTCCTGTTTGTCTGTAAAAGTAAAATATAGTATATAGATTTTTGAAAAATAGGATATTGACCTAGAGGAAGATGATTTACTGATGCCAAACGCCGGAGATCGTAGGGATTGTGTATTATGGTAAAAAAATGTTGTCCTCCTAACATCACGAAGATCCTTAAAATGATGAAGCAATGAAAAAAAAAGATATCACTAATTTAAGTATATAGTATACAATCGTAATTTCTAAAAGAAAAAAAATTACGTTGCAAATATATATAATAAAATTGCTTTATTTGTAAAAAAAAAAAAAAAAACAAAAGCCCGGCCGTGTCTCAACAAACGGGTTGACCCGGGTCACTTCAAACCCGGAAGGTCTAACTGGGCTTAAAAATATAGAAACCGGTTTAATTTATGTAAACATAACAGATCGACTAATAAAGCGTATAAAGAGAAAAACAGTAGAGCGAGAGTCTATTTGTGTGTAAAAAAATTGGTCGGATTAGCTCCTCAACCTTGAAACAAAATTTATGGATAGCAATATGTAATAAAACCGAGTTTCAAAAGGCCTTGTATATAATATGCGATTGGGCTTATGGATTTGTAGTAAATAAAATTTAAATAGGGTGGGCTTATGAAGTATAATAGTATTTCATAAGCCCAGTAGCGTAGCCCGATTTATGTAAACATAACAGACCGACACTAATAAAGCGTATAAAGAGAAAAACAGTAGAGCGAGTGGTCGGATTAGCTCCTCAACCTTGAAACAAAATTTATGGATAGCATTATGTAATAAAACCGAAGTTAGGTCGTTCATCGGACGGGACTTGCATATGATATTGGATATAGATTATATAGAAAATATAAATAGGAGTACAATTTAAGCTTATATATTTGCAATGATACATGAGTATTCCATATATACAAAACACCGACCGACTAATAAAGGGTATATATAAAGAGAAAAACTCTGTAAAAGTAAAAAACCTAAAAATCGTAAGTTCAAAAAAGTACAATAAAGGTGTATTTATAATGACTACACGTGCCATTTCATCGAGTTGTTAGGCGCCATGTCATCGTTGAGGTGGCGTTGAGTCACTAAATCATATTAATCCAGTCATAGTTAGCCCCATATATAAGCTATAGAAGATAATAAAATTGCTTGATTTGTAAAAAAACACGAAAAAAATAAAAAACCCGGGCGGGTCTCGAGAAGCGGGTTGACCCGGGTCACTTCAAACCCGAGGGGTCTAACTGGGCTTAAAAAAATTATAAAACCCGGTTTAATTTGAACCGGTTGGATCGAAGAAGACTAATAAAGCGTATATATAAAGAGAAAAAGCAGTAGATCTGTAAAACCTATTGATTATTCATAAAAAAAAACCTAAATCATAAGTAAAAAAAACTATTGCTGCTGTACATACCAAGAAGAAGAAGCAAGCTAAGCTAAGGTAAGGTATTTGATTATTCAATTATTTAATATTGGTTTAGATTTGTTTATTATTATGCTGGTGTTTAGGGCTCACATGATATCTTAATAATTTTTATAATAAAAACCTTCACTTTTAAGCCTAATTCATATAAGTACGATTTTAGTGGTTATGGGTTGCAAGGACAATTGCAAGTTTTTGCAAAAAACGAAGCCTGGTGACCTTTTAAACATTCGGGTGGCCTCGATGTAACCTTTTAAACATTCGGGTGGCCATGCAAAAAGACCTCACCTTTCATTCAATGTTGTTTTTGCAACCTATCAAGAATTGAACTTGAGGAAAATAAAGAAAGTTGTTGGATATAAAATAAGTTGTGAAGAAAGTTTTCGTCTAAATTTGATGAAAAAAATAAATAAAAAAATAAAAATACGATTGTGCAATTAGATACTGTAAATTGTCCATTAAAGATATAGTCTGATATGAGATTTAGTGAATTTGAAGGACAGCAGTAACGGGGGCGTGGAAAGATTAGAAAGAAAGATTGTACTAGTTGGAGGACGACCACATAGGAACAATGTATGAATCACATTGAAGAGAAGTCGTGGAGTTTTGCGTTGCATTGTCATGACCAACACTGCAGGAGGTGATGTTCTTTTAATGGGAAGAAATTCAATAGTGTCTTTTCAGTCCTCAATGATGATGAGGAGGGAGACGTTAATGAGAAAGACGGCGTCGTTATTGACCCCAATCTAGAAGAACTCGAAGAAGAAGAGAATCCTTCAATCATAAAATTTTCTGGTAAAAAAAAGCCATCCAAGAAGAAGAACGTTCATGATTTGCCAAATAACAAAAACAACAAGGGTCACGAAGAGGATGACCTTGACAAAATCCTTGCACAACTCGGTGAAATTTCCTCTCAACTGCCACAAGAGGAGGAGGATAAGGCTGAAGCTATCGTACTAGATAATAAATCAGGTGCTGTTGATGATGTAATTGTAGACTCTGCAGCTGCTAAAAAGAAGAAAAAGAAGAAGAAAAAGAAAAAGAAAAGAAGGGCGGCTGCCAGACAAGAACAACCGTTGAACAACCAAATAGTAATTAAAAAATAAGCCGATAAGAAGATGCCAAACATGTGAAGAAATCACGAAGTGCTTGACCATGCTTAAGAAGCAGAAGACAGGAAAGAAAAAAGGGGGGAAAGAAAAGAGAAACTAAAAAAAGGAACAAAGGAGCGTTTAAGGCAGGAAGAAGCCGAAAGAATTGCGCAAGAGAAGAAACGGTTTGAAAAAGGAACGAGCTAAACAACTGAGGATCAAAAAGAGAGAAGAAGGGAAACCTTTGACAGCAAAGCAAAAGGCAGAAGCGGAACGATTGGAGTCTATGAGGAATCAGTTTCTTAGTAGTATGAGGAATCTAACAATTACACAAAGACAAATGTCGTCAAGCCCCCCCTTAAACAAACCCAAATACGCAACACGGAAGTCATCAAAGCCACGCTCCTCCAACCAGGACGACGACATAGATGCTAACAAGGTTGATGATGATGTTGACATGGAAACGTGGTGGTATCGAACAAAAGAGTGTTTCAGAATTGAAGAGAATGGTAAACAAGAAGACGACGACGACGAAGAAGAGTGGGATGCAAAGAGCTGGGGCCGACGCTGATCTTAGATTGCCTGGTTTAAGGAGCATTGCTGACTAGGAGGAGCAAGTTACTGAACCGTTAACCCAACCTGTAGCCCAAAAGGTGATTAACAAGAAGGAAAGTCAACCAACTGATACATACAAACCTAAACAATGACAACAACAAGGTGAGGCTGTTATAGTTAAAGATGATAAAAATATGGCGGAAGAAGTAGTAGGAGGTGAAGAAAAGACACTTAGGTCCCCGATTTGCTGCATTATGGGTCATGTTGATTACAGGGAAAACCAGTGCTTTGAATGTAAATAGAAGGACTAATGCCAAGAAGGTGAGGCTGGAGGGAATCACACAACAAAATGCCGCCACTTACATCCCAGCACACAACATTCGTGTAAAGACAAGAGTAAAGCCGATGCAAAGCTCAACGTCCCTGGTCTACTGGTTATTGATACACCTGGGCACGA
The DNA here is from genome assembly GCA_026074375.1 of Tanacetum coccineum. Classification (NCBI taxonomy): domain Eukaryota; kingdom Viridiplantae; phylum Streptophyta; class Magnoliopsida; order Asterales; family Asteraceae; genus Tanacetum; species Tanacetum coccineum. The sequence goes on along the minus strand of BQNB010047339.1, from coordinate 38,458 downwards.
GGCTTTTAAGAACTTAAGGTCTCGGGGTTCTGGCTTATGTGATATTGCCATTTTGGTTGTCGACATTATGCATGGTTTGGAACCACAAACCATTGAATCACTACATCTGTTGAGAATGAGGAATACAGAGTTTATCATTGCCCTCAATAAGGTACCACGACTTGATGATTGTACTTCATCACTCTTTCGTGTTTCCTGATTTTTTTTGTGCTTGCTTTGTAGGTTGACAGACTATACAGTTGGAAAACTTGTCACAATGCACCAATTGGGAAGGCACTTAAACTGCAGAATAAGGATGTTCAACATGAATTCCATCATAGGGTCACTCAGGTCTGACTCTCTTTTTTCTTTTTATATTTTAACTTGTGGGCTTCTTTACCTTACAAGCTTTGTCGTGATTTCTTCACAGATAATCACACAGTTTAAGGAGCAAGGATTAAATACCGAATTGTACAACAAGAACAAAGACATGGGGGAAACCTATAGTATTGTACCTACTAGTGCTATCAGGTACTTTTCTTTCGCCAACCATCTTATTTCGTTTTGGCTTAGATTATACCAAATTTGGGGGCATAGGAGTTGCCTATTTTTGGGATTTTTGCGGATCTTTTATTTGTCTGTTCGCAAAGAAATTCAGTTCGGTTTGGTTAGAATTCCCGAGTCAAGTATCTGATTTCCAAATCATTCCATCGATGTGGTACTTGTTAACGGCGTGCTTCATGAAGGAGATGAGATAGTCGTTTGTGGTTTTCAGGTAAGTTCACGTACTTTTTTGCTAGCTTGACTTGAAGTAACTATCATGGTAGCTTTTGTTTGACATACGATGTTGCATGTGCAGGGACCAATTCATACCACAATCCGGTCGTTATTGACTCCTCATCCTATGAAGGAACTCAGAGTAAAGGTATAAGGAACTCTCATGTTCTGTTCTAATCTTTTTTTAGTTTTACTTTAAAATCATATTCGCTATAAGTATCATACAAGTGTAGTTGTTCTAGTGCCTGAGGAAATAAGCTGATTTGGAAATTTCGGTATTTCGGTTTATAAATGGGTTGTCTTGGTTGAGTTTCACATTGTAAATTGGTCAGACCCAATAATTTGGCTGAAAGGGTAAGGGTTCAAGCGGTTTACAGTCTCGCAAAGTCTATGTCAACAACTTGGATTATTTGGCGTTATCGGAATAGACTTTGTTTCGACATTCACCCTCCACGGAAAGACAATCTTGGGGACGAAATAAAAACTTTGTCTTACTCTTGGATTAGTCATAGGAAAAAGGATTTTCATCCAAATTGGAACGTTTGGATCCTTGATCCAATAAATGCTTGTAACAATACATTGTAACTTTTTGATTTTGTAGCTTCTCGCTAGATTTATATAATTCCGCCGTTCAAAAAAAAAGGACATCCAGTGCGGGGTATCCTTGTCATCAAAATTACTGAATTGTTGAGTATAAAAATATTTCAAGAAACGACAGAATTGCCTTATATGGGTAAAACCAAACCCTGGCCCCGTTTAATGGTGCGACTCATTTTTACGTGAACGTGTTTTTCCATTACCAAACTTGCGTGCCACCTTTAGAAGTAAGAGATCTTTGTAGGGTACACTTTATGGAATTCGTTCTATGGAAACCCTCTGTCTGATGGTTTATGCTAAACTAAAGATGCTTGTTACTGTTTTACCTGACCCTGTAAAGGTTTTATGTACCACAATTTTTGGATATCCATGATATGCCTTTGTAGGGACTCGGTGATTGTTGACTAGTATATATAAAATAATAAATAGCTTCTCTGAAGGTATGTTGGTTTGAATATGATGTAGTCATATTCATTATTGACGAGTGCCTTTGTTTTTTGATTCAGGGAGCCTACATTCATCACAAAGAGATCAAAGCTGCACAAGGGATTAAAGTTACTGCACAGGTGATAATAATTTGCAAAAAAATACTTTGAAAACTATCTGCTTTTCCCACAAAGGCCATAAGTCTTGCTTCGTGTCTATTTCATGTTGCCATCTCTACTTTTGATCCCTGTTCAAAAGTTCAAACTTTTCGCTTCTGTAGTTCATTATTTCATTAGTTATTGGTTGAGCTTAACATATGGTTTCCTTGGAGCAGAATCTTGAGCATGCAGTGGCGGGGACCGCACTTCATGTTGTACGGCCTAGTGACGATTTGGATGATATCAAAGAATCAGTGATGGCCGATATGAGGAATGTAATGAATAGGATTGATAAAAGTGGTGAAGGAGTTTACGTTCAAGCGTCTACTCTCGGATCATTAGAGGCATTACTTGAGTTTCTGAAGACGCCGACTGTAAACATACCCGTTAGCGGTATTGGTATAGGACCCGTACATAAAAAGGATGTCATGAAGGCTGCTGCTATGCTAGACAAAAAAAAGGAGTTTGCAACAATCTTGGCCTTTGATGTCAAAGTGACGCCTGAGGCTCGTGAGATTGCAGACGGTCTTGATATCAAGATTTTCACAGCTGACATTATTTACCATTTGTTTGATCAGTTTAAGGCTTATATTGAGAATTTCAAGGAAGAAAAGAAGAAAGAAGCTGCTGAAGATGCTGTGTTTCCATGCGTTCTTCAAATTATGCCACACTGCGTGTTCAATAAGAAGGATCCAATTATTCTGGGCGTGAATGTTCTTGAAGGCATTCTTAAGGTACCTGTTTTTCTTTTGTGGTTTAGATATTATTTTGTGATTGTGCACTCTATCGATAATAAAACACACATTTTGATTATTCTTTTTTAACGCAATTTTTTTATAATCATTCTGTCAAAATTTAATTCTGTGCTAGATTGGAACTCCAATTTGCATTCCTCAGAGGGACTTCGTTAATATTGGCCGGATATCTTCCATTGAGAAAAACAAGCAACAGTTCGACTCTGCTAGGAAAGGCGAGCAGGTGGCTATCAAGGTAACTTTCACCTATGTCACGGGGGGTTAGATGTACAAAACTTATTACCATTAGTTTACCTAACTGACAGATCAAATAATTTTACATTGGCAGCTAACAGGAAGCAATCCCGAGGAGAAACAAAAGATGTTTGGGAGGCATTTTGAAATAGAGGATGAACTTGTTAGCCACATCTCGCGGGATTCAATTAATATACTAAAAACCAATTACCGGGTAACTCAAAAATTGCTATTAAAAATTCCACTTATTCAAGTTTTTTTACTAAAGGATGGCTGTTAACCGTTTGTAATTTTGCACTTTTACAGGATGAGTTGTCGAATGAAGACTGGAAACTGGTGGTGAAACTCAAACATGTCTTCAAAATACAGTGAGCTGCACGTACGGTTAATAATACCCACGAGTTTAGTTATCATGATTTTATTAACAAATACGGAGTAGATGTTTGGTTATCATGATTTTGATTTATCTGGTCTAGTTATTTTGGATTGTGAAGTCTATGATTTTTGTGTTTTCAAAAAGTCACTTGTCATACTTTTAGTTTGATTAGCAGCAGGCTTATTTTGTATAGTTAAGAAAACTATTAGAGAACACCTTTGGATAAAATCCCCACACACCAAAAATCCTACAGGTTAGTCAAACCGGGTTTCTAAAATATAAAAACCAGTTTAATTTGACCCCTTTTTCGACCGGAAACGGTTCAACCAGTTAAACCGGCCGGGTCGAGCCGGGAAAACATTATGTTTAATCCAAAATCCTCAAACTTTTATTATTTTTCGTTTATTATCCATAAACATTTTTTATCACCACAACAATCTGCCGCTATAAAATCCCGTTGCTTTGCACGGTACTCGTCTAGTGTAATTAAACGATGTGAAGTCAAACTTTACTTGTGATATGCCTACAATAGGAAGATTAAAGGAAATTTTAAATTTAATAGGAAAATTAAAAGTTGAGTGTGCCTACAAAAAGAAAAGGTGGCAAGTTGAATGCTTTTTTACACCGTTAGCTCTTTATTAAAATCAAAATAAGTTAAAAGTTATGATCGTTCATAACTAACTAGTTTATTTATCAGTACATCAAAATAAATAAATAAAACGGAAAAATAAATTGTTACCAAACTGATTTAGTGAAAAAAACAAGGTTGCAAAAATCGCGGATGGGTCTGGCGGTCGACTACCTTATAGCTTGTAATCGGTCTAGGTGGGATTCATCGGATTTTCAATTCCGGTAAACTGTGGGTGATTTTTACAAGTTATGGGTATTTCCGGCGAGTTTTAGTTGTTTCCAATACACGTTTACGATGAATTTTGGGTATTTCCGGCTACATTTGCAGGCTGACAATTTTGACCACCATTGATCGTCGTTGACCGTCGCAGACCCGGGTAAGAATGCAAAACGATATTGGCGACGACTAAATATATATATATATATATATATGTGTGTGTGTGTGTGTGTGTGTGTGTGTGTGTGTGTGATAAAGGTGTTGCTCGAGACTAACGGAAGCTTATGTGATAGAAAGTGACAAGAATGGGTCATTTAGTGATCGTTTATGTTTATGATTACATAATGTTATCGTACCAAGCTCTGTGCTTACCGTTGCAAATTTCATGTTTAATGTAGCTATGCAAGATGATACCAAGGTAAATGTTAAATGGGGTCCAATGGGTCAAAATGATGTAGCTTGCGGGTTAGATAACGAGCTTTTCAACAACATTTATGTTATCTTCTTGGAATACCCCAAAGCAAGTTGTCCTTTTTCAGTGTATATGTTTATGAAACAAGTTTATAAAAATGTAGGTCAAGTATTTCAGGTTTATATAGCCAAGATTACTAATTTTTTTTAGTTATAGTCTTTTTAAGGGGCGTTTGGCATAAGCCCGTTTACATGTAAAAGATACGTTTTCGTAGATTTATGAAAGTGTTTGGTTTGCAGAAATGCTAATAATTATATACGTGTCTAGTTTTGTTTAGTATGTGCTTGCGAAAAATGAGTTTGTAAAAAAAATGCTATAAAAACTACAACTATGTTATGCAATTGTTATCGACACGGCGTATCCTCAATTTGGGATACGACGTATCGACCTAGATATATAAACTAAGGTGATAAATATTTCACACAAGTAATTTTCTCGTAATATATACAGATAAAAAAGTCAAGGGTTCGAGTCTCGGCTTCTGCCAACTTTAGTTAGAACCCCACTAGGCAGGAGAGTTGCCGAAGCTATTTCTTGTAGGGTGAAGAATGGTTGATGCTATAGGACACTCGGGGTCTAGGTGGTGTTCTCGTTAATTCACGCTTTTTTTTTTGACAGAAAGATAATTATGGGCTCGACAAAGATAAGCCCACTAAAAGCCCACCGTTTACAAGTATAAATAGAGTAAAACATAGGTTGGTTGTTAGGTCATAATACCACAAAACAAACAAACAAACAAACAGATGTGAAAAAGTAGGACAGGTTCGCTGGAATGAAGAGAAAGACAGATTCGTTGGAATCAAGTGAAAGACAAATACATTGGAATCAAGTGATTCACTGGAATCAAAAGTAGGATCACTACTTTGTATACTTTTTAACACGCAACTAGGTTCATTAGTTTGTATTCCAAACGTGGTTCGCACATTTTTGGTAGAAATGTGGTTCACACTTACAACCAAACGAAACCAAAATCACATAAAACACGTTTAAATTAAAAACGTTTTGAAAGTGAAGAATTAATTTGAAAAACTAAATATAAGAAAACATAGATTATATAATTTTGGGCCAACAAAGATAAGCCCGCTAAAAGCCCACGGTTTACAAGTAGAAATAATAGTTGTTAGGTCATACATAATAATACCACAAACAAAAGCTTTCTTCTGTCTCCATCGATCGTTCAATCAATCAAAAACCAGTGAGTTTCATTGTCTGAAATCCTAATTTTTATTTTCCCTTTATTATATATGTGTTGATTTGGTTTTCTTTATGACTACTGGATGATAATGTTCATATGAAAAGGAAATGTAGCTATTTTAGGTATAGCCCCTCACTCAGTGTGAATGGGATGCTTGATGATGCCTGCTTAGTTTCCTTTATGACTACTGTGGATGTGGTTTTGAGAGCTTTTGTTTCATAAGCTCACTGCTTATTTTGAGACTTTTATAAGCTTATTATGTCAGGTTCTACAAAATAAGCCAGCTTATGAAACAAAAGCCCAAAACCAATAAATAAGCCATAAGCCATCCAAAACACAAACACCCCCTTATTTGCTAAACTATTATTTTATAATCTGAATTATGTTTGTATAGGAGCTCTATTTAAGTATGCGCCGTTTTTTAAAACCCATAACTCCTCCTCCTAGGATGCATTTTGATTTTTTTTTTATAACAAGTTTTAAATATGTTTTTCTTTAGATTGATTTACAGATTTATTTCATGTTTCTTGTAGAATGGATCCTCGACACGGCCTTTCTGTTTATGGTTTGTTTTTACCTCTTTTCTTACTTACTTACTATTCAACTCGCCTGCCGCCCTATGTTTAGCAATTCCTAACTTTGCAATTGTACATGCAGATTTGAACCGAATCCAAAATTTGTCACTGAAATGCCCTAATCAAAAGCGTAATGTTGGAGCTAATGTTGGAGCTGACTCTGGTACTTTTCAATATCTTAATGATCATGAGCTATATGTAGAGTTTGTATCCATATTCGCTTCTTTCTTTTCAATATTTGTTTTTCGTGTGTGTGTATATATATATATAATACTAATAATTTTTATCTTTTCCCAGGCTCCATGTCTCTAAAACCAAACCCAGGGAAGCTGCCGTGTTATTCACCAACGGCCCCATGTATGTGCGGAGGACCAATGCACCATTTTGATAAACCACGTCGTGAAGCTTGGAGTTTGCCCGATCAAAAGGTGAGTGTTTCTCAGTTAATTTATGTATGTATGTATGTACGTGTTATTCCCCCACAAAGAAGTACTTACATGAAATTTATGTTGTTGTTGTATAGCTTTATTCAGCGGCTGAGGATCCCACTCGCAAGAAATACTCTCCCTTTCCGGGCCCAGTAGAATCTACTTCATTCTCCACCAGCAATCTACAAAAGCTCTTCGCCAACTTTAACTAGTCGACCTTTCTCAACGTTTGTGTGTGCCTTCAAAAAAAAAAAACCATTGAATCTTAGTACTTGTGGTTGTGTTGTGCGGTGAAACTGTTGTCTCTTTAGTGATAAAATTAACCTTGCATTTCATAATGATGATGGAATGGATGTATTATCAGACATGCATGTGTTGGCGTGCTGCCTTTGTTTTACATCTGGACAATCGTTGGAACGTGAGATCTGATATTTGCCTGTCGAATAACCGCTAAAGGCGGTTGTTCCACTACGGAATGAATCTAATTTTCTGCAATGTTTTAGATCAACTGTTGCACAAGTCTTTAAGAAAGAATTCTTCCATAATTGGAATTTATCCAACTTTTTTATCAGACTTTTAAGTCACAGTTAGGGTCCATTGAAGTTTTGACTAGCATCTCTTGCCAATTGCATAGCAAACCCAATCCATTTATATATTTTGCGATCAATATGAAAATTATACCAATTAAAAATGCACTTAAAAACCAATTAATTTATATATTTTGCATCAATATACCAACTCATATACCAATTAAAAATACACTTAAAACCCAATCCATTTATATATTTTGCATCAATATACCAATTTCACTCTGATTTTATGGTTCTTGTTCAAGGATATTTGATAATGATTATGTGCTATGTAGCATCTTTAACGTAGCCACTGGTTATTAGAAGATATTAATAATAGTGAAACTTCATACAACAAACTAACAAAAATGTGGCGAAATACCAGAAATTATCAACAGCCACATTTTGTTTTCAAATGACCCGGATGCTTGCACAATGCGAATATCGACATGTATCTTTGTAAGCATTTTCAAATCTAATAATATCACCGCGAGAGAAAAGTGTATAATAACAAAGAAAAAGACATAATAACATCATACTGTATATAGAAATCAAAATGTAAATATAGACACTAAAAATGCAACTTTTTTGTACAGATGTTCAAAGTATTTAACCAACAACGATTTATATAATTTGGCTTTGCTAGAATATACGAAGTTATACATTTGTTTGGGATTATGTTATGACGTAGTAGGATACACGTCCTAAATCCTTAATTCATTGAAGACACTTGATTTTTTCTTTAGAATTGATAACAATAAAACATTAAAAAGAGAGAAAATAGCATTCGTTATGTACAGTAGCTCTTATAAAGTTGAGAAATTTATAAGTTGACAAACCTCTTTATTTATATATGGCTGAGAAATATTGAAACCCAAAAGGAAAAAGAATTCACATTATTATGATTCAACTCAAGTAAAAATCAACCAAGTAAGCATATATTTTACCTTTCATCGATAACTGCTATCATATATTATCTTAAAACCATGACAAAAGTAATCTAAGTTCATTGTGTGGTGTAACATACCATTAGTTAAGGTCCAAATTTTGAAAGAACTTTTTAACTAGAAAGAACCAAAGCAGACGAGACCTCATTAAACCCATGCACCTGGATTTTGACGCATCCAGGATGTCAGTGATGAAGAAATTGAAGACGGTGCGAAAGGAAAAGCAAAAATAGGTGACGAAGATCTAAGTAAGCCGTTTAAGGAGGTATTAAAATGCCCCTTCACAAGAAGAATCGTCGAGTTTTCATCACCAGGCCATAGGCTACCAGCAAACGCTAAAATATACGATGGCACGGGCGACTCGGAGGATCATATAGGCCGGTTTGTGGGGATAGGAAACCAAGGAGAATGGCCTATGCCAGTGTGGTGTAGGATGTTCCAACAAACCCTTGACGGCAAAGCCAGGGCGTGGTTCGACAAGCTGCCGTCTGGAAGCATCGACAACTGGGGAAGTCTGCAAGAGAAGTTTCTAAACAGATTTGGAATGCGCAAGGCTTGCGATAAAGACCCAACGGAAATCTCAAAGATAATTCACAGGCCAATGAAACTCTCCCTCATTTCAAGGAAAGATGGGTAAGTGAATCCAACGCCATCCCTAACGTGCCAGAACTAATGCAAATCTCATCTTTCATGAGCTCTCACAAGTGCCCAGAGCTAGCAAAACGTTTCTCTGACAATGTGCCTAAGACGGTAGACGAAATGCTAAGAAGAGTGGATGACTATTTGCGGTCTGAGGAAGCGTTCTGTAACACGGAGCTACCTAGAGGAGAGTTCCAGCGGAAAGACGTACCGGTGCAATGGGTGCAACGGAATGACCGACAGCAACGCTACCCTTACGGGAACAGCCATCGCAGACAAGAGCACATACCTGCTTTTAGGGCACCAGAACGCAACGTCCCGTATGCACCACCACAACGTCCAAACCAAGAGGCCCGTCGGCCAAAACCAGTTTTGACTTTGGATTCATTATCAAGCACTCCCCAAGAAATCTTAGCAACTGAGCACCAGTTTCGCTTGCCACAACCAGCACTGCTGGTTGGAGTACCCAGCAAGGAGAATATAAACAAATATTGCGACTACCACAATGAAAAAGGCCACAACACAAATGAATGTTTTCATTTAAAGCAACAGTTAGAGTTGGCTTTGGAATCTGGTAAGTTAAACCATTTGGTGAAGGACGTAAGGCAGAAAGGAAGAGGGGGCCAGCGGAGCAACGGCCCACAAAAGGCAAAAATAATAAACATGGTCCAATGCCATTCATCTGACCGGAAGAGGAAGACCACAATGACAGATGAAAGATGGATGAACATGCCTATAATCTTCCCACCAATTCTAGCACGAGACCTCTCGAAAGAAGCCTTGGTAGTAGAAGCCGAAGTAGAAGGATATCTAGTCCGAAGGACACACATAGACGAAGGGGCTTCAGTCGAAATCATGTTTGAACATTGCTTTAACATGTTACACCCATCAATCCGTTCAAGGTTAGTCGAAACGCAAACAACGGTATCTGGATTCTCAGGAGAGCGGGTGAAGCCGCTGGGAAAGATCGAACTTAATGTATGCTTTGGATGAAGTGGACGATGCCGGAGGGCAATTTTGAAATTCACAGTCATTCCAGCCCCCTCCCCTTATAACATCATCCTAGGGCATCCCGGTTTGAAGCAGCTCAGGGCCGTCCCATCCACCATCCATGACATGATGAAATTCCCAACTCCATGGGGAGTGGCAACGCTGATATCCCAAACACCGGTAGTATTTGAGTGTAGGAGAGAAGGAAAGAAGCAGGCAGTGGAGCCACCCAAAGAAAGAAAAGCACAAGACAGCGTAAGCCTAACGGATCAGGTACTCGTTAACCCCGCCTATCCAAAACAACTGGTAGCAATAGAAATATGTCTCTCACCGGAAGGCTCAAACCAGCTCAAAAACTTGCTGAAGGAAAACATTGATATCTTTGCATGGGAACCGTCCGATATGACCGGAGTACCAAAGAGAATCATCAAGCACTCACTGAACGCTAATCCGCTGGAAAAGCCAGTCAGTCAAAAGAGAAGGGTATTTTGCTCGGAAAAAAGCCAGGTAATAACTGAAGAAGTAGCCGAGTGGTTGAAGGCAGGAATAGTTAGGCCAGTAAAATATCCTACTTGGATATCAAACCCAGTGTTAGTAAAAAAGGTAGACGGAAGCTGGCGGATGTGTATCGACTTCAAAAATATCAATGTTGCATGCCCAAAGGATTATTACCCTTTGCCGGAAATTGATAGCAAAATAGAAGTTGTCATGGGTTTCCTACTCAAGTGTTTCTTAGACGCGTACAAAGGTTACCATCAGGTATAAATGGCAGAGGAAGATGAGGAAAAAACAGCTTTCTATATAGACCAGGGCACATACTGTTACACAAAGATGCCATTCGGCCTTAAGAACGCAGGGGCAACGTATCAACGGTTGATTGATGGAGCATTCCAATCACAAATTGGAAGAAACCTGGAAGCATACGTAGACGATATGGTAATAAAAAGTAAGTCGGAAAGGGAAATGCTAGCAGACATTGCAGAAACATTCGACAACCTCAGAAGAATCAACATGAAGCTAAACCAAAAAAAATGTTCGTTTGGAGTCGAGGAAGGAAAGTTCCTGGGTTACATGGTCACTTCCGAGGGTATACGAGCTAACCCAGCAAAGACTAAAGACTTAGCAGAAATGCAATCGCCCAGAACCTGGGGGGAAATGCAAAGTCTGGCGGGAAAGTTAGCGGCACTAAATCGCTTTCTCTCCTGGTCGGCAGAGAAGTCATTACCTTTCTTTGAAACGCTGAAAGACATTACCAAGGAAAACAAACACGATTACCGATGGACAGAAAAGGCGGAAAACGCGTTCCAAGAGCTTAAGAAGATGATCTTGGATCTACCGGCCTTAACAACGCCTTGGCCGAAAGAGACCCTGTGTGTGTACCTAGCAGCATCAAAAGAAGCGGTAAGTGCAGTACTGCTGGTAGTAAGACAAGGAAAGCAACACCCAGTACATTATGTAAGCAGAACACTACACGATGCAGAGCGAAACTACGCCCCGTTAGAAAAAATGGCATTGGCCTTGCGACACGCATCCAGACAGCTAAGGAGATACTTCGAGGCTCACCCCATTACCGTCATAACAGATCAGCCAATCAAGCAAATTCTGAGCAAGGCGGACACGTCAGGTAGGCTGGCACAATATTTCGTTGAGCTAGGAGCATATAACATCATGTACGAACCCCGCAGCGCCATCAAGGGGAAAATACTAGCGGATTTTGTAAACGAGATGCTGGTGGGTGGCGAAGCCATGGTACCACGACAAACCCAATACACAATTGACCATTAGAAAGACTGCAAGGAAGAATGGGTACTTTACAGAGACGGAGCATCTAGTGCTAAAGGTTCCGGTGCAAGACTAGTCCTCATTAGCCTTACCAAGACGGAATATACATATGCCTTGAGACTCAATTTCAAAAGCACTAACAACTAAGCCGAATATGATGCCCTCCTGGCGGGATTGATGATTGCCAAGAAAATGGGAGTGCAAACCCTATCTGTCAATGTTGACTCCAAGCTGGTGGCTAGTCAAATCAATGGCAACTACGAAGCCTATAAGGAATACATGATTCGGTATCTAAACAAAGCAAAAGAATACATCGGCTGCTTCAAAATTTTCAAAATTCAAAACATACCCAAAAACAAAAACCAAAAGGCAGATGTATTAAGCAAGTTGGCCTCAGTGGCATTCAACCATCTTACTAAGGAAATTTTGGTGGAAACATTGGACGTGCCGTCAATGGACGTTGAAGAAGTAAATGCAGTAGTAGAAGGGGAAGGGGAAACGTGGACGACACCCATCGTCAACTGTCTAGAGAGGGGAATATGGCCGGAAGATCAGAATGAGGCACGTACCTTGCGGATGAAGATAAATCAATATGTCATGGAAGAAGGGGTGCTATTCAAAAGATCTTACCTAATGCCTATGCTCTGGCGCGTCGGCCCGCTACAGGCCAACTATGTCATTAGGGAGATTCACATGGGGGCATGCAGCATGCATTTAAAGGCAAGATTGGTAGTGGCAAAGGCCATCTGGAAAGGGTACTATTGGCCAACAATGCACCGGGACGCAAGAGAAGAAATACGAAGTGCGACTCATGCCAAATCCACTCCCCAATCCCCAAGCTGCCCAAAACACTGATGACCTCAATCATGGCCCCCTGGCCATTCTTCCAATGGGGGATGGATGTGCTAGGGTCATTGCCTAAAGCCCCAGGGAAGGTAAGATTTGTAATTGTAGCTGTGGACTATTTCACAAAGTGGATAGAGGCCAAACCGATAGCCAAAACAACAGGAAATGAGGTTAAGAAGTTCGTATGGGACAACATTGTCTGTCGGTATGGACTGCCAAAGATAGATGTAATGAACAATGGGACCAACTTTATCCACGACCCTTTCAAGAGCTGGTGCAAGAAACTGAACATCACCTAGATAAACACATCCGTCGCACATCCCCAGGCTAACGGCCTGGTGGAAAGGGCAAATAGAAGTCTCATGGAAGGAATCAAAACTCGACTAGGAAGAGAGAGGAAAGGTTGGGTGGATGAACTACCCAACGTCCTATAGGCTCACAGGACGTCACTTAAAACTAGCAATGGAGAGACACTATACAGTTTAACATTCATAAGTGAAGCGGTAATCCTTGCAGAAATTGGTATGCCCACGCACCGAACGATGATGATTAAGGAGGGCAACGGCAATGAAGAAGAAATGAGGCTGAATCTTGACCTGCTAACAGAAAGAAGAGAAGCAGCTGCTATCCGGGAAGCAAGGTACAAAATGAAAATAGAACAGTACTACAACAAAAGGGTGCGCCCCATGTCTTTCAAACTAGGTGAATATGTATACTGGAAGAACAAAGCTAGTCGGGTGGAAAATTTGGGAAAGTTGGGTCCAAAATGGGAAGGACCGTACTTGATAGTAGAAGTGTATCAGAATGGCTCACACAAGCTGCGTACAATGGACGATAAAGAAGTACCTCGCGTCTGGCACGCGATCAATTTAAGAAGATGCTACTTGTAAGGATCATTGTGTTTAGAATTCTAACTCACGTAATCCATTTATGAATGTTAATGAACAATCAGGCCGCTACCCACATTAGAGAAGAAACAATTTTCCAACTATATAACATGAAATGCAAACGTAGATAAATTATTATGTGACTCGGATGCCAGCCGGTTCAGCAACACCTGCCGGCTGGGGCGTAGTAAATGTCTACAAAGGTAGATAAATTACCATGTGACTCGGATACCAGCCGGTTCAGCAACACCTACCGGTTAGGGCGTAGTCAATGTCTACAAAGGTAGATCAATTATTATGTGACTTGGATGCCAACCGGTTTAGCAACACCTACCGGCTGGGGCGTAGTCTATATCTACAAAGGTAGATAAATTATTATGTAACTCGGATGCCAGCCGGTCCATCACCACCTACCGGCTGGGACGTGGTTAATATCTACCATTAGACAAAAAATTATGTGTCTCGAATGCCAGCCGGTATAGCAACAACTACCGATTGAAACGTGGTCAATGTCTAAATATCCACTAGTTGTGAGATTTAGCGGATGGCTTGCTACCTCCGGCCAGAAACGTTGGATAACAATCGAATAATGGATGTTATTATGGAGTCCCCAACGAACCATGAATTCCACAAAATAAGAATTTGCAAAAACTAGAACAATGTTAAGGTAGTAAGCAAACCCCAAACTATAAAAGTACATTAACCATATATAAGCAAGCATAAAATTTGAACAGAATAAGGTACTAATATTGTTTGAGTACAATGATGAGGCGCCACAACCGGCCTAGTAGAATAAGCAGATTACAGTGTCTTAATATCATCTAAGCATAGGAAGTTATAGGAGTATCACGAGGACCCCCATCGGGTGTAGGCCCAGTCTCGTTCGGCATGATATTCTGGAGACAGCTGGGATCTAGGAGGTACATGCGGGCAACTTTGTTAACATATAGATATCTCCAGTCAAAGAGCTTCTCGTATGCATCCATGAAAATATCAGAAGACGCAGGGTCAACATTGGGAGTAGCCTTTAAGATAGCTTGAATATCCGCATCCTCACGACCAATGGGTATCCTATCTATAAAACCTTTGCCGACAGCAAGGCTAAAAACCTCCCCTAATGACCGCTTATATTCAGCACTCTGGTGTTACCGACGTACAAAAGTAGAGAGATATTGATTTATAATACGTTGCCTCACCATCTCGCCCCGGCCAGCTTCAACAGCATAACGCTTCTTTTTAATTCTTAGTTGGTGAACGTCAGCTTCAGATTGCTTAAGCGTCTCCTCAAGTTGTTTAATCCGGTCAGCTTGGGAGGAGTTCAGTTGATCTGCCTCTTTCTTCTCTTCCTCCAACTCCTCCAACCTATCCTGTAAACCTTTCTCTCGGGTTAAGGCCCCATTATAATTTTTGGAAAGTTGGTCAATGGTAGATACTTTCTCATCATACGCCGACTGAACCGCAGCCAATTCCTTCTTACATTCCTTGTAGCGAACCTTCACATCTTTGCATGATTCATGGGCATAAGCAAGATCGGCATGCTGTTCCTTCAGAGCCTCAAAGCGAAGTAAGGTGTTTGCCTGCTGTTGGGCAGATTGGAATAACAACTTCCAAGAACGCCGGATGAACGACTCATCCCGGACACCCTCGTTAAAAAAAGTTTCATCGGCATGAGTAAAGAGGTTTGCCATCATATCTCGACACTCATGCGAATTGTCCATGCGGCTTGAATCCGTGAGCCTCTATTGAGGGGTAAAGGGAAGGTTGCCAAAACGTCCAACGGAGTAACCTAAAGGAAAGGAAAGAGTAAACAACAGGGCTAAGGAATAGGAAAGCAAAGAAGACGGGGGAACTTACTAGCTTTCGCATCCGGCACAATATTTTCAGGAGCAAGCTCTTCCAGGGTATCAAGGCGTCGACCTGTGAAAAATCATGGCAATTAATAGTCAACATACAAAAACGTATACAATAATGATAGTACAAAGTATGTGCAAAGCTATACAAGAAGGATGAGCAGGACTAGGATAAGTTTGCAGTCCGGATAGGCCACCCTTGTTGTCACCATGACCCTCGATGGCATGGGAAGCACCAGAATTTCCTTGATCCCCCTCGTCAATAACCAGTTTGCTAGCATAAACAACCCGGGGGGAGTGACATGCTCATCCGTCTGGTCTCGCAAGGTAGCCAAAGCCTCCAAAGGTTTAGCCTGGTTCAAAGGGGTGGGATAAGACACATGTTCTGAATCAGGGGGCACCTGAGGCCCAGCGCGAACCCACCTTTTCTTACGAGGACCTTCCCTGCCAGCATCCTTGTTAACAGCCGTCTCGGCTTGAATGTGTTAGAAACACAAAAAGTATCGGTCACTTCCAATATTAACGAGTCAAAGCCCGTAGTTAGTCATGTTAATGTTATGTAAGCTAATATGGCCTAAGGCCCATGGAAAGCCTTGCAAAGGCCCATGGCCGGCCATGTTAAGCATATAATTACCCCTCTCCATGCCTTGGAGAGGGTGTTGGTTGGTTTGTATTCTCACTTTCATAATTTACATTTCTCATTATTCACTTTCTCTCACTAGAATACACCCTTCCTTCCACTTTCTCTCTCTAGTTCTTTCTTCCCAAATATCAAAGATTACATAAATTCTACAATTGTGTTTGTTATTTTTGGTTCGTTTTAGTTTGTTACTTCGTAAGTATTTTTTTCTTTTCTTCTTGTTTTCAAAGCTTCTTTGTACACTAAAAGATCATTTACCTTTGTAAAGTTGATCTAGTATCCTTGGATATAGGTGTATTTGCTTTGGATCAAAGAAAGATTCATTTTTGTTCATCTTTTGTTTTTAAAAACCTTATAAAGTACAAATCTTGATTTTGAAATTTTCGGCTTAAAAACCATAAAGTTGTCATTTTTAAGGTACCTATAGGTTTAAGAATACTAGTTGTACAAGAAATTTTAGGAAAAAACAATCAAAAAGGTGTCTTTTTGTGTTTTAAAGATTTTGAGTTACGTCAGTGTTACACGAATTTGCAGTTTTTTGTTATACCCGAATTTGCAATTTTTGTGTTATACCCGAATTTGCAGTTTCAGTTGTCTCCGAATTTGCAGTATTAGTTGTCTCCGAATTTGCAGTTTGAAGAAGCACACGAATTTGCAATCTCTGTGAAGGACATGAATTGGCAATTCTCAAAAGGACACGAATTTGCAACTATTCAGAAGGCCACGAATTTGCAGTCTGCTTTAAGACCCGAACTTGCAATTTTCTTTAGGCCACGAATTTGCAATTTATTTCAAGACACGAATTTTCAATTTATTTCAAGACACGAATTTGCAATTTATTTGAAGAACACGAATTTGCAATTACCTAGAAGAACACGAATTTGCAAGTTTCTTTAAGGATCCGAATTCGCAATTTTCTTTTAGGACCCGAATTTGCAGTTTATTCATATTCCGAATTTGCAATTTTACTTAAACACACGAATTTGCAACAATAGCTTAAAACTCAAAATTGCTTCATCAAAATTATACGGTTTAATTCTTTGACTTGTAAAATCCCGTGAAACACTCAATTGTTTTCCCGGTTTTGTCAAGAATTGTAAAATCCCGTGTAGTTTCAATACTTAAAACACACAAAAGACCACACCTTCAAACACAATTACTTTCTATCACCACTCGATCAAACAGTAATCTTTAATCATACCAATTAATCAATGGCGACTCTAGCTGACAAAGCAATTCTTTCGGGTGCTGACAATCGTCCACCCATGTTGGAGAAAGAAATGTATGATTCTTGGAAAAGCATAATGGAACTATATATGTTGAATAGACAACATGGACGAATGATCCTTGAATCCGTTGAAAATGGTCCACTCATTTGGCCTTCAATTAAAGAAAATGGTGTGACTAAACCTAAGAGATATTCTGAGTTATCTCCTACAGAGGCAATTCAAGCTGATTGTGATATCAAGGCAACAAACATCATTCTCCAAGGACTACCACCTAAGATCTATGCATTGGTTAGTAATCATAAAGTCACCAAGGAACTTTGGGAAAGAATTCAACTTCTCATGCAAGGAACTTCATTGACGAAACAGGAAAGGGAATGTAAGCTTTATGATGAATTCGATAAGTTTTCTTATAAGAAGAGGGAAACACTTCGTGATTTTTACTTGAGGTTTTCTCTGCTACTCAATGACATGAACATCTACAACATGAAACTGGAATAATTTCAAGTAAACATGAAGTTTTTGAATACTCTTCCTCCTGAATGGAGCAAATTTGTGACAAATGTCAAACTTGTTCGGGATTTGCACACAACTAACGTTGATCAGCTTCATGCTTATTTGGGACAACATGAATTTCATGCAAATGAGGTTTCGTTGTAATTGCTTATGATACGCAATCCAGATCCGCTTGATCCTTGTAGGCAATCAGATAGATGACCCTGTCGCACTTTTCATTAAATCCTTCAAAATCTCCTAATACGCTAGATCACCTCGTAATTTTCATACCACAAGTTGCACATATACAGATCCAATAGTATGGTTACCCTTATTCGTCTCAACATTACTCACACTCATCATTCATCACAACACCTCTTTCAATCACGCTTATTCATTGCCCTATGATCTATCTAATCATCAATTCACATACACATTTTCTCTCCAATGCATACATCCTTTCCTGTAGTAGGAATTTGCTACCCACATGTTAATCCTAGACAATTTGAATTTTCACAACAGGACTCAGGTATAATTGTTCCAGTATTCCAGAAGGGTGATGATCCCATTGATGCTATCAATCACATGATGTCATTCTTGACTGCTATTGTCACTTCTCGCTATCCCACAACCAATAATCAGCTGACAAATTCGTCAAACCCAAGGCAACAAGCTACCAGTTGTTATAATGGCCAGAGTAGAATCCTTGTTTTCAACACATTCGGGGGAGTAGACATAACTTCTTTAGCTGCGGGATTACCGTACAAGGACTTTATACTTCCCGAGGAGCTGTGGGATCAGCAATTTCCTGGGAACCACAAGGACGGTTATTTGCTACAACTACAAAGGGGAAGGCCATATGTCCAGACAGTGTATTAAACCCAAGAGGAACGGGGATTGATCTGCGTTTATGGGATTAATGTGTTGTTGGTGCAAAGCTCACGCAACGTGGTTCGAATTTTTACATGAGAGGAACTCGCTTCTTCTGCAGATCCAGGAAATTCCTTAAAGTCAAGCCACACCAATCTGTCAATTTATTCACGCAATGCTGCCTATCATGCTGATCGACTTTGGATGCTATTGACTTACTTTAGCTACATTCAACCATCATATGGTTGCATGAACTTTCTGGAAGTCCAAAATGTCTTCTTATCAAATGGAACAGGCTGAGGAACCTAAATCGTGTTGAGTTCTAACAACATTTGAGGTCAAAAATTGAATCAAGCGTTTGAACGAATATGATGTGACTCTTTGGTACGAAGTGATGAGTACAGGGACATTGTGAACTTAATTGCGATTTCTTTGTGTATTAACGTCTGTGATATGTGCATGAATGTCAAAAGTTATCTCTAAATCTTGAGACTGAAGCTTCGAATCGGTATTTTGTTTGAAATAAAGAATTTTACGATCTAACTGTTCGCAAAAGTTATTACCATTCTTGAAAAACATTGCTATCGACTTTAGAATTGGACATCTTCAACTATAACTGAAAATTTTTCTAAGGGAACGCAATTTTTGTCGCTCTCTAAATCAACACTGCTTCATGAGTGTCTTGATCAATTTTTGATATTAAATAAATTGAAAGCTAATTCGCGATAGTCCCAAGAGTTAGAACGGTAATCTAATGAAGTGAAAAGAGAGAATGTAAATCTATAGTGGAAAAAGGAGTGAGGAAGATTAAACTGGGAATTTAGCAGAGATTAAATACGATTAATATGATTTGGATCATAGGGTGTTCATTGTCGTTGTCACGCACGCGAATATTTTATGCTCTTCAACCAAATACCTCAAAACCTCCCATCAGACTAAATGCATTTAGTAGAAGTAGTAAATGTCTTTCGTGGGGAGTGTTAACGAAATCACAAGTTATAATTGATACACCATCGCGTATTTCAATTTTTCAAAAATTTTTTTTCTATTTTTTTATGATTTTTATTAAGTTTATACGTATAGACTGTATTTATGTGTGACATAAATTTATTGATTTTATTATTTTCTTTGATAACTTTAGGATCATTGACAGAAAAGCACTATAGTGGTCTGACTAAAGATAATTTCATCGTCCCCGACTTTCACCTCTCCAAGTCAAGCTTAAAAACAAGATCATTGCAAAATACAAGTTATGATGATAAATACACTCTCATTAAAAAAGCTAGTTGTGTTGTTTACTTACTTTTCCTCTTTTATTCCCTAATTTTGTATCTTATATTTTATTTTAGTCATATAACGAAGGCTCTTTAAAACTTTTATTGTTCCGATACTTTTAATTCCGAAAAATAAACGTAGACGGTTAATTTATACAAACGCAATAATCTAGTTCCTAGCCCTTTTCTTAAAGATAACAAAGTCATCAAAATTACCTATAGCATCGTCCGGGCGACCAATAATAATTTGGCTTTTGTGTTTGTAGTTGTTACTTCATAGTAAGGATCCATTTATCGTCATATACTCTAGGCTACTTTAAGTCTTTAGTGGATCAATCTTATTTGCACCTAATACCTCTCAAGGCTCTTTTAAGGTACAAAACTGAACGACAAAAGTTAAGCAACTTTATCCCTATACCCATATTCACCTAGGCTCTTTTAAGAATGAATAAGGGCTTATTATTTCAATTATTAGATTTTTGTACTTATCCTATATACCTAAGACTCTTTAAGGATAAGACAAAATATTTAATATTGTTGTATATACTATTATTGCCAAATTATAGTATTCCTGATGTGTTACTCTTCTATAGTCACAAAAGGAACTATAAGAGAAACAACTTCTATAACTAGTTATTAACCCCAAAAAAAACCCGCACTAGTCCCTTCGTATGTTATTAAAAATATTTTATATATGCGCGTGAAGAAGCTAATGAGAGAAAAATAGCCACAATTTACACTTATGAGAACTTCAAAAATTCCAAATAGATGGCTATTGTTTTAGCATCACAAACTTATACTCTTATCCTCCTATCGTATCTTCTTGTTCTTCAACAATTTAAAGTTTTCTATATAAGAGAATGTCTGTGATTACTTAGCCTAATAGAATTTAGAAATCGGCACTTTAACGAAAGTTCTCAGTGTTACTGCAAGACGATCTCACTCTAATATATTGTGATCTGTCGCATATTTATAATCAGTTATGCGGGGAACTTGTCGCAAAAATCTTGACTTTTTCAAGCTAGACTGCGTTTAAATAGGTCCTTGTATAAAAGTATTAGCATTAACAATCATTTTAGTTAAGGAGTAAGCTCATACAGGATATTAAACCCGGTAGGGTCAAATTTATTTTCATTCTCACCAACGGAAAACCTACATTCGTGTCAACTATTTTTAATTTTTTTGATATTTTTTTTATAACGCTAAACTAACTAGATATTAAGACTTAAAAATTTAAATTTTTTGTGGAAAAACGAGGTACGTGAGAACAACGGTCGCAGGTATAATCAAATCGATAGATCCCCCCCCTCCATACTAAAATACACATTGTCCTCAATGTGATGATGTCCTCACCCCTATACTAAATTTCAAGGCATAATTCAAGTATTAAGGGTTCTCTACGCAAATCTAAAGCCGTTTATTAAGTATGCTAAAGATAAACAATAATCGATAAAATTAGGATATTGAATTCCCTAAATGAAGCTGAGGATTTGAAGCTCGAATGTATGAATGGACAAAACCATGAATACGATAGTCTTCAAAATCTGGGCAATCCTGGACATAAAACCACAAAACACAAAACACGAAAAAGGAAGAGGCGGTCCCTCTCACATTAATTGTTAGAAAATAGATAAGAAGATAAAAATGCTTGTTTTTGTTAACCGAGTCGCGAGCTTGACTCGACCCCGAATTAAGTTGTCCATGGGGGAGCAAATGGAAAAAGAAAATCCTAATCGGAGCTTTCATCTAATTGTCTAGGATAAACATTTAAAACACATGAATGTTCCTTGCCGATGAGAGTCGCCACGGCTCTAAGTGGAGATTCTTGGGTCAAAAAAATGTGTCTTCACTACAGGTGGAGAGATGTAAAGGAGAATCCTTCAGGGTAGGTGAGTAACAGAGAGAAAAGTCTATCCGAATGGATACAAATGTGAAGGGAATCGTCATCTTAAACATTTTGAGATAAAAATTTAATCCACCTTCCCCTGGGTCAAAAATTACTCTAATACTCCTGTGGTTATTCGCGAGGAGGGCAGTCTTCCGGAACAAGAAATGTATCTAATCCTTCGATAAACAACAGTTGGTCCAATCTCACCCTGATCGGGCTTCAGATCTAAAAAAGAAAGTAATAATACTCGGGGGAAGAGAGTTTTTAGCTGTAGTATGGTACTTGACACTTCTGTATCCTTTTGTCATCATCGCTAAAAGGATCGAATTCGGTAAATGATTTATACGAATAAGAGATGAAACAGTATCAGACTCACTTATAGAATGATTCACTATTGTGATGATGGGGATCAGGTAAATGAAGAAGAAGGACGTGAGCACATAGAACAAGGTAGGAGGGTTTCTGTACAAAGACTTTGATATTAGTAATAAAACAGGACTTGTGTTTAATAAATTTCTCACGAAGAATAACGTCTTAGATTTGAAGAATATCTACTAAGTCAAACTCTTTCTCTTTTTGATCATTATTCACCTCCTCTAAGCTTATCCATACTCGTGTCCTCAAATTCATAGTCAAGACCACTCATAAGTACAATACATCTGCGCTGTATCGGATTATCAATTTCAAAATGATCGCTCAAAGCATCAAAAGTGGAAGAATCTTTACAAACGGGCACATCACAAATATCATCGGAAATACCCTCGAACTCACTTGGGATTGGGATAAGGATCTCAACACTAGACTTTATTTTATTAATGTCACTATTTTGTTTTCCTAGATAGTGGTTTAAGGATGCTCGTCCCCCATTATGAGAGAGTTATCGGGTTCCTCGATCGGTAAGTCGGGTGTGATTGCTTTAGGCTTGCTATATATAATAGTATACTCATCATCATCATTAAAGAAAATAGCACGTCGGACATTCACGCTAGCCTATTATTAATATATTCTGATAGCTGCTTCACATAGTATTTGCGCACATGCTTCAAGGAGTTCACTCACGTCAAATGTCTTGAATATCTCTTGTTGATATTGATAGGTCCGTATCATCAAAGCATCTTTAATTTTGCCAAAACTTTCCCAAGCTATCAATATAACCTTTGGTGTTACACCAAAAGGTATACGACTAAACTTCCTTAAGAAGGTGCAAACGTCTTTCAAAAAGTTATCTCTAGCTTCTTCATCGTCAATCATAGAAAAATCCCAATATGGAGTAAAACTTTGAGCTGCCATCTCCTTCTTCTCTTGTTGACTTCCTTTAAGAATTTGCAAATCATTCATGAGTTTAAGAAGCAATTCTTGCATAACTTCAGGTTGATTCTGCTCTTCTTCCATAGCTTGCTTAATATTAATAAATCTCTCTTTAGCTAGCAATAAAGCCATGCACTTTTTATTAGGAGGTATATGATTATACTCCTTTAAAAAGGCTTGAATGGTTTCCATTAAGTAGTCACGAGCTTGCAAAATTTCTTTACTTGTCTTTTGAGGAGGATAATTGACGGGAAACTGCGGGGGTTGAAATTGGTCAAAACCGGTAGGATTAGATTTATAGAAATCTTGGTTCATCGGCTGACACTGAAAAGTCGCATGAGGACCCTCGCAGTTCTCACAACAAAGGTATTGTTGTGAAAAACTTGGTGAAGTTAGAGGAAAATTATTATCGAAGTTTTAATCGAAACACGGGTTCTCATTGTAAACAAACGGAACTTGAAGTGAACAATCATAACCAAAATGAGCATCGTTTCCACATAAATCATAAATATTCGTCTCGTACCGGGGTTGTAGGGGGTAGTCGGAAAAATTAAGAGAATTCGGATTTGTATCATAATTACAATGATAACAAATTCCTCCATAACGCATATTTCCACAATTTTCGCAATTACATTGTCGACAAATCGAACCGTCTAAAGGACCACTACACCCGTAGCAACTCGATTGGTAATAAGATGACATGTCGAAGAATTAAACAATATAGAGGATAAGAAGAAAGAATTAAACGTATAAAAGGATAAAGAAGAATATTTTTAGCTTTTTCAAATAATACATACGGAAATTAAAATAAGAAAGAAAAAAAATATTTTTGTTTTACCGATTAATCAACAAACTTAGGGTAACTCCCTTAAGTGAAATTCACAAAAGAGGTACGCCTTTTCCGTAAGTGACACAAGACGGTTACTTTTGATTTTTCGATTTTTTAGTATTTTTGATTATTTAATATATATACAAAAATTGAGAAAATAAAATATTTTTTTATTTTTTTATTTTTATAAAATAGAAGAAAAATATTCACAAACGGAAAGCGATAACTTCACGAGGAAGGTTTTTCAAAACACTAATCTTCGAACGAAACACGATAATCGTAACACACTTCCCCGACAGCGGCGCCAAAAATTTGATACGCTCCGAACACACTATATATATATATAATATAATATAATATAATATAATATATAAGTATATAAGAATTATTTCAAATAATAGTATAGTTAGTATTTTCCGTCGGGTTCTAGAAACAAACTTTTAACCAAAGTTATCTCAAAAACCTCCCGGGTCGTTTTCCCTCGACGAAGTGCGAATTGAAAATCGGTAAAGTCCGTGATCGCGCATTTTGAATGGTTTAAAATGATTTTGATTTTGGTTCCTAAATCCTACTTGACATATTGATAAAGTAAATAAAAGCATATAAACGAGCGAAGCAAATAAAAACAATTAAACATGTAAAGCATTAAACAACAATGAGTATTTAAAACGAGACAAATGAGCAAGCATAATAAATTCTATTTTAAATTGCAAACTTCTAAAAATAAATCCTACATTAAAAGAAATTATATATTTTTTTAATTTTTATTATTAAAACTTTAATCTAAATAAATGTCGCAAATTAATAATCTCTAACCATATTTAAATCCGCACTAATTTCTAAACACTAAATGAGCAAATAAATCAACTAACTAAATATGGCAAACATTATAACATCAAAAGATAAAAATAAGTCTACACTAAGCATGGCAAAAGTCAAATAGGCAAACATATTATAAAACGATAAAATAAATCTACTCTAAGTATTGAAAAATGATTAAAAAATTGAACCAAATTGGAGACCCGCAAATAAACGAATACCACCCGATTTATTTAGCTAAAACAAATAATTAAATTCGGTCTAGCTAAATAAACCCTTAAGCTCCTCGCCTCGTGAGTAGACCGGTACCATAAGTCACAACACAACTTAAAACAAACTGTTAAGCAATAACAATTTAAACTTCTTATGTTTACTATTCGCAAGCTCTATTCAAAAAGAGTCCATTCTTAAACTAAGGCCCAAGTTATAAAATGCAGCCCAAAAGAATTAAAACTAAACCAAACGTGGCCCAAATTTTGCAAGCATGAACAGGCCCAATCAAATACTAACCATACGAGTTATATGAGACTAGATGCAAACTCAGTTTTGACTTTAATAAGCACAATATAAGCTGAGCAAAGAGAAAACTCATGTAATAAGCACACACGAAAAAAGCTATGACACAGAAATAAGCTATGATACCACTACGATCAACATTTAAAAGCTTAAACTACAATTATGAATCCTCTAAAATCGAATAAGCTCAAATAAAGTTGCAAACAATGAATACCACTTAAGAGTTTAATAAGCCAATTATATTAAGCAGAGCATAATGAAACAAGCACATTTAATGAACTAACAAGCTTAAAAACGAAATTAGCAAGTAATACGACAATGAACTAAAGAAACATAAGCTAAAAACGAGATCTATGATCTAGAATTATTAACTAAGCCTAAACATAATTGAAATAAGCATTCAACTAAATGAATAAGCAACGAAAAATAGTACCAAGGATTTAAAATAAGCTAAAATCACATTAACGAATCAAACGATGAAACGAATAAGCAAATTAGCTCACCAAGTATCGATCTAACACTATGAGCTCACACTAAACCAAATAAGCTGATTAGAGACTTATGATAACAGAAATTAAGAGCTTCTAAAAATACTAAGATGAAATAAGCACGCCGATAAGCCAGATCCGAGCTTATACATACTTTTTACACCCGAAATCCTTTAAAACTTATAGGACAAATTCGAATAAGCTTTTGAAAGCTTATTGGAAATGATTTTTAAGCTTTTAAAGAGATTTTTAGGGAATAAGCAGAAAGAATAAACTCACAGAAATGCTTATTTGATAAGCTCATACGCAAAGAGAAATTTACGAGAGAATAAGCAAGCAAAGTAGCAAAACGAGATCTTTAATAAACTTCAAAACATATTCATTACATCATATTAATAAGCTTGCAAAATAATCTGAGTACAATAAGCATTAAAACTAAAATAAGCTAATACAAAATTTTAATAAGCTAAAATAAGGAAAACTAAACTAAGAAAAATAAAGGGAAAAAAAAACTAGCCAAAACTATGAGGGTGGCAAGTGGCTTTTTATAGCCAAGGAAGGGTTGTCTTGTAAATTCGTCCTCATCATTGGAAACTTGATTGACCAATCATTGGGCACAAATGATTATCACACGGATCAAGGATGGATAGAGCCATTGGATGAAAAACGTGTGTCCCTTTTACTTGGCCTCAATTATACGCATGCTATGAGCCGTTTGATTTTTTTTTCCATTTGAAATGAGTTATATTTTTATTTATAAAAAAAACCTGCCACGTGTCGAAAAGATATTGGCCCATACAATTTTAGTGGAGAGTCACGTGGGCTATGGGATTTAATTTTGGAGCCACGTGACTTGTTGTTTGCTGCTATTCTCCATTTCATTATTTGTATGTGTTTTATATAAACCAAAATTTGGGCCGAAATTAAATAATGGGCTTAAATTGGACCAGGATAATAATGGGTTGGCCCGGCCCATTTAAATGGGTTACGGGCTGGCCCAATAAAATCTGAGGGCACCGTTGGACTCGATTTCTCGCGCTCTTCTCAATCCCGTGCTTGGTTTTGTCCGGTTTTGTCTGTATTTTTTCGTTTTCTTGATATCCGTACCTGCACATACACAAATACAAAAACAAGCATATATTTGCAATTTTTATTCTGTTTTTGGTCTTTTGGGTCATTTTTCAAGGTAAAAAGTATGTATAAAATAGCGAATACCAGGTGTCAAAGGTTATTGCGGAGAATGAGCATTTGAAACAGACCTATAAGCAACTTTATGACTCGATTAAACCAGCACGTATTCTAAACAAAGAACAACGTGAGGGGTAAATTAATCAAGTTAATTTAAAGTCTGCGGAAATTTTTGATTTAAATGCTCGCCTTCAGGAACAAGTTTTGGTAATAGCTGTTCTCAAGGATGATTTAAGGAAAATTAAAGGAAAAGATATAGTTGATAATGCTGTTACAAAACACACTATTGATCCATAAATGCTTAAGATTGATGTAGAATACTTAAACCATAGATTGTTGAATAATAGGTCAGCACACTCTGATTACCTTAAGCACACTCAGGAAGAAGCTGCGATTCTTAGGGAGATAGTGGAATAAGGAAAGTTACAAAATCCTCTAAATGAATCATTAGACTCTGCTTGTAAGTATACAAAACAAATTCAGGAGTTGCTTATAATAATCGGCCAAACCTACCCTAGTTTTAACACCTCCAATGAAAAATTAATGGTTGTGACCCCAAAGAACAAGGACAAGAGAGTTAGATTTACTGAGTCCGTCACATCCTCAGGAAACAAAATCACAAAAACAGCCTCTACATCAAACCTAGTTTCTAACACACCTGTGTTGTCTTCTACATGAGTAAAACAGTCTACTAGTGCTAGCGGATCACAGCCTTCAGGCAATACAAAGAAAGATAAGATTCAGCAAACACCAAGTAGTACTTAGAAGAATAAAGTAGAAGCCCACCCTAGGAAACTTAAATCTAGTTTGCAAAATAAGAAGTGTGTTGTAGAACCTAAAGGAACTACTAATGTGCAGCATTCCAAGCTTAATGCGGATTCTGACCTTAAATGTGTTAAGTGTAATGGTTGCATGCTTTCGGATAATCATGATTTGTGTGTTCTTGAGTTTATCAATAATGTGAATGCTCGTGCAAAATCTAAATCTGTTAAGAAAAGTTTAAAGAGAAAAGTTTGGAAACCAACAGGAAAAGTGTTTACAAATATTGTATATATCTGGAGACCTACTGGTCGGACCTTCACTATAGTAGGAAATGCGTGCCCTTTAACTAGAATTACCACAACTACTGAAGTGCCCCTTAGGAAACCACCTGCTCTAGAAAATGAAACACATAAGCCTATCGTAACATTGGTTTACTCAAGGAAACCTAGAAAATCTAAACTAATGTTCCTGTTAGCGAATCTAAGGTTCTTAAATCTGTATCTGCTAACAAAAAAGAACCCAGCCAATCTTGGGGATCCATAGTTTCCGATGTTCCATCTTCTTCTCTTGATAAATGCAGGTCGTCCAAATTGTTCTCTGGTATTTGGACTTCGGCTGCTCCAAGCATATGACCGGAGATCGCTCTCGGCTCACCAATTTCGTCAAAAAGTTTTTGGGTACTGTCAAATTCGGAAATGATCACGTGGCAAAGATATTGGGTTATGGTGATTATCAGATTGGGAATGTTACGATATCAAGGGTTTACTACGTGGAAGGACTTAGACACAACTTATTCTCCGTTAGGCGGTTTTGTGATTCGAACCTTGAAGTTGCTTTTCGTCAACACACCTGTTTCATTTGTAATTTAGAAGGTGTTGATCTATTGACGGGATCTCGAGGCAACAATCTGTATACTCTATCTCTTGGAGACATGATTGCGTCCTCTCCTATATATCTATTGTCAAAGGCCTCAAAGACTAAATCCTGGCTATGGCACCGATGTCTGTCTCATCTGAACTTTGGTGCAATCAATCATTTAGCTAGACATGGTCTTGTTCGAGGTCTCCCTAAGCTAAAATTTGAAAATGCAATGGGTAAAAGCACGAAGAAAACCCACAAACCCAAATCTGAAGATACCAACCAAGAAAAACTCTATCTCTTGCACATGGATCTTTGTGGACCAATGCGTGTAGCAAGTGTCAATGAAAAGAAGTACATCATCGTCATTGTCGATGATTACTCTCGATTTACATGGGTTAAGTTCTTAAGGTCAAAAGATGAAGCTCCATATTTCATAATCAAGTTTCTTAAGATGATCCAACTACAGCTGAAAGTGCCTGTCCGAAGAATCAGAATAGATAATGGAACTGAATTTGTTAATCAAACTTTGCGTGAATATTATGAGAAGGTTGGCATTTCTCATGAAACATCTGTTGCTCGCTCTCCACTGCAAAATGGTGTCGTTGAAAGACGTAATCGTACGCTAATTGAAGCTGCCCGCACAATGTTGATTTATGTAAAAGCTCTGTTATTCTTATGGGCAGAAGCAGTTGCTACCGCATGTTACACCCAAAACCGTTCCATTGTACGTCTTCGTCACGGCAAAACACCATATGAGCTTTTACATGACAAACTTCTCGACTTATCGTTCTTTCATGTATTTGGTGTACTCTGCTATCCGACTAATGATAGTGAGAATTTAGGAAAGTTACAACCAAAGGCTGATATTGGTATTTTTCATTGGTTATGCACCTACGAAGAAAGCATTTTGAATTTACAACTGACGTACCAAACGAATCATTAAGACAATTCATGTAGATTTTGATGAGCTGACAGCGATGGCTTCTAAACACAGCAGTTCAAGACCCGCACTTTGTACCACCTTCAACACCGTTTGTACCACCTTCAAGAACTGATTGGGATATTTTGTTTCAACCATTGTTTGATGAATTACTCACTCCTCCACCAAGTGTTGATTTTCCATCCCCTGAAGTCGTTGCTCCAATTGATGAAGTAGTAGCTCCAGAACCCGCTGAATCAATCGGTTCACCTTCCTCAACAACTATTGATCAAGATGCACCATCACCAAGTAACTCACAAACAACACCTGAAACTCAACCTCCCGTCATTCGTAACGATGTTGTAGAAGACAATCATGATATTGAAGTTGCACATAGGGGTAATGATCCGCACTTTGGTATTCCAATTCCAGAAGTTTCTTCTAATCAATCTTCGTCGTCGGATACTATTCATACAATTGTGCCTCCCGATCACCAAATTTCTAAACACAATAGCAAATGGACTAAAGATCATCCACTTGAAAATATAATCGGTGAACTCGATAGACTAGTTTTCACAAGGCTGCAATTACATGAGCAAGCTCTTTTCTGTTACTACGATGCTTTTCTCACTGTTGTGGAACCCAAGATGTACAAAGATGCTTTGACTCGATCCTGCTGGATTGAAGCAATGCAAGAAGAGCTCAATGAGTTCGAACGCCTTGGAGTATTGGAGCTCGGCCAGATAAAATTATGGTTATAACTTTGAAGTGGATCTACAAAGTGAAGCTAGACGAACTGGGGGGAATTCTAAAAAACAAAGCTCGGTTAGTGGCTCGTGGTTACCGTCAAGAAGAGGGCATTGATTTTGAAGTCTTTTTCTCTGGTTGCAAGATTAGAGGCTATAAGGATTTTTCTAGCGTTTGCCACTTATATGAACATAGTCGTCTACCAAATGAATGTGAAGACTGTGTTTCTGAATGGTAATCTGCGGGAAGAAGTTTATGTTAGCCAGCCGAACGGGTTTGTGGATAAAGATAACCCCAATCACGTGTACAAGCTAAAGAAAGCTCTTTATGGGTTTACACCAAGCGCACGCTCGTGTATGATATGTTGTCTTCGTTCCTGATATCCCAAGACTTCTCCAAAGGCTTCGTGGATCCTACTCTGTTCATCCGTAGGGAAGGCAAGGAATTACTTCTGGTACAAATATATATCGATGATATTATCTTTGCTGCATCTACACCTGAACTTTGTGATCAATTTGCTAAAATTATGTGTTCAAAATTTAAGATGTCAATGATGGGCAAAATCTCATTTTTCTTAGGACTACGGATTTCTCAAAGTCCTAGAGGCATCTTTATTAACCAGTCAAAATATGCCCTTGAATCTTTAAAGAAATTACTGTTTGAACTTGTGCCCCAGTGGATAACTCCCATCGTGAAGAATCCAAACTGGGATGAGGATAAAGAAGGAAAAGCCGTTGATTCGCACATTATCGGGTATGATTGGGCACCCTCCTTAATCTCACAGCATTAACCAGACCTATAATTTTTAAAAGCATGTGTGCTCGGTAAAGGCTCGGCCTACCGAAAAGCACTTAAAGTGCGTTAAAAAGAATCTTCGGTATCTAATAGAACCGTAATCGGACTATGTTATCCGAATGATCTACAATTTGCTCTAACAGCATTTGCAGATGCGGATCATGCTGGTTGTCAAGAAACATGTGACTGCCACATCTGAGTATGCAATTCTAGGAGATCTCTTGTTAGTTGTCGTCTAAAAGGCAGAAAAGACTGTGATACTGACGGGAGCTAAATATATTGCTTTGTCCGGCTGTTGTGCTTCAAGTCACTATGGATGAGATCATAAAGCTTACCGACTATGCTTTGATTCAAAAAATTCCAATGTAACTGTAATAACAAGAACTCTATTTCCTTAAGCTTCAACAATGTTCAACATTCCAGATCAAGCATATAGACATCAGATTTCACTTTATCAAGGAGCATTGCTGAAATGGGGGTGGTCTAACTTTACTTTTGTCCAATACGGAGTATCAACTGGCGACATCTTCACTAAAGCTCTTGGCCGAGAAAGAATTGAATTTCTGATCAACAAGCTAGGAATGAGAAGTTTTACGCCGTAGACTCTGAAACAATTGGCAAATGAAGTAGATGAATATTAGTGGGTTACCTATTCAAATATCCTGAATATTATATATATATATATTATATAAATTATATATATATATATATATAGAAACCATAAAAACAAAAAGATTTCATTCTTTTTAAATTTTTTATTATAAAAACAAAAATACAAAAATTATAAAATTCAATAAAACCAAAGAAAAAAGTAAAAAGCGGGAAAAAAACAAAAAGAGGTTAAATAATGGCAAGTCTTCAGAAAATCGAAAACATTTACGGTCTTAGAAATGACATTCAATAATGATACGATGCTGTAACTGAAAGTTCGAGCAGCAGTTAAAAAGTTTTAAAGACAAGTCAAATGGCTTGCTATAATTCAGAATGCACACCCGGACATCACATATAAAGCCAAGAAGTTTCAAAAAGAAAACTGACCTTCATCAATTGATTTATACTCTGGCATGTCTACTTTATGACCATGCAAAGGCTTGTGTTTACTTTGCAACACAACACGTGCTTCCTTTATTCCATAAGTGTACGTGTCAGTGCGCTTATGTGTCAAAATAAGAGAAATCTTATTTTTATTTATAAAAAGTTATCTTCATAATGAATCAGTGTTTTCAGTAATCACAAAAAGATTTTTCAAAGACAATTCGACCACTCAAAGAATGACTACAGCTCTTTAAATATAAAACGGGTCATTATTTGAGGGGGGTCAATTTTCATCAAATAATCTTTTAAAACGGTCTTTCAAAATAAGTCACGAAATAAACGAAAGTTTTTGATAATGACAGATAACAATTTCAAGGGGAGTTAATTTATATTAACTACAAGTGCTTTAGATGTCATTTGTTTAAATCTTTATGGACTTATTTGAAATATAAGACTTAGTGAATTAAGGCTTTAAACCACAGACGATTAATATTGCCAACACCTCATAGTTGTAAAAGACTTAGGAATGTTTGGAAATAATTACATAGTTTTAAAGACCTTGAAGTTGATTCTCACGGAATAGATCTAAGATATATTGATTCTTCAAACACGTTCTCGAGTATGTGTGTGTACAAGGTTTTGCTGATTCCGACGTGTCGAAACCAGCAAGGGGGGAGTAGATATATACTTGATAGTGTCCTTGGCCTTCTTTTGAGGTTAGCTTCTTTTGAGTTTAGGCTTTTTTGAATATTTTGAGTGCACTATTTCAACCTCATGGGGTAAGAGACATCTCATCATCATTTAGTATGCATCATTTGAGTTCCCAGGGGAAGTGTTGGGAGTATAATTATTTAAAACGTGAGAAGAATTATGTCTGATTCAATTAATGTTTTACCCGACCGGTCAATCTCTAAGCTTATTCTTAAAATGAGTAGAAATATTTGAAAAAAAGGTACACATAGGTATGATGATTCATTTAGATTATCAGTATCCTATAGGAAGAAATGTCTTCTTCCGAGACTTAGTTGACTTTGGAGTTATCATTTCGACTATTTAGAGGGAATAATTGTGACATCCGAGACTTAGTTGACTTTGGTATTTCAATTTACATCATCATTATCTTGAAGAGAGAAATGCGCTCATCCGGGACTTAATTGACTTTGGTGTTGCGGTATCATATTCTTGAAAGGGTTAATTGTGTGCTTCGGATATCTGGGCTTTATACATCAAGACTGCTTGATGCGGCTTGCAAGAAAGTTTTGAATCTACTCAAGAAAGGATTGCTGGTTTAGGGGGAAGCTAAGACAACATCAACACCGACATCACCAATCACACATGCTCGAGTTACATATGTATCTGAATCTATTTCATACTCAAATTTTGGAGCAAAGACTTTCGTAACTTGGAAAGAAAGTTTAAACAATGCCGAAGAGTGCTTGGACAGAGAAAGATCAGATTGACAACTTCTTGAAAGAAAGAAGGTTAGTGAGGAGCTTAGAAAAGTTCGTTGGTGGGCGATTGTACAAAGGAGATCTACGGCTGCTACAAAGAACCATATGATTCTATCATATGATGTTCTCATCATTCAGGTCAAACCTCGTACATAATAATCTTGTGAAAATATATATATGTAGTGTAGACATTATGGTGATATTAAGGAGTGCTCGAGTACAAAATTTTCAAGAATTTCTTAGAAAATTCAAAAAGTTTCAAATAATTGTACTCAGCACTATCTTATATACCCTCAAATATTGAGGGGAAGCATTAAAATGTTTCTGTTAGCTATTATATAACATTTTGTCCCCGAACGTTTAATCAATTGATATCCAAAATATCAAGGGGTTAACATTTTGGATAAGGAGAGAAAATGTGATTAAACTGGATCTAACTTGTATTGAAAGATGTGATCATATAAAATGGACTCAATGCACTCCACACTTAGCATGTACTACGATTACGATGCACATGTTAAGGGAGAGCTTTTAGTAATAATGAAAAACTCTCAAAGTGTAAATCTTTTGATATTTATATCAAACACTTTGATTGAAAATTTTCAATGATTTTGGAAGGATTGTGATGAAATACCCAAAAGACCGACCATGTACTTAAATTTATGGAGTTATAAGGCGGTTAGGCTTATAATCTCAAATCCCCATGATCCAGCAAACCAGAGGGATCTACCAGGATAACCACATTTTAATTTTTTTTTAAGGTTATTGTGGTAGAAGTCCCTAGTATGATACAAAAGGGAGTACAACAGAGAATCAGGGAAAAATCCGACTGAGATGGAGCTAACACTGGAACAAACCCAACAAAGTGTTAGTTATGAAGTCTCGGTAAGCATTGAAGGGGTCGCAGAATGAAAAAGAAAATGCAGAGGCATAAAGTGGTTTAAAGAAAAAGCCCCCATACACTTAGGCAAACCGGGTCCAATACATAATCATGTCGGAAATACTAATGGAGTTGTATGACATTGAAGAACAGTCATGGACCCAGTGACATCAATGCACAACCCGCCCTAGCCACCAAGGTCTCTCCAAACAAACTCAATGTTTCATTTTCTTACGAGATTACACGCATTTCTATCAACTTTCTCACTCCGAGTTAGTTGATATTGAAAAGGTGGCAGTCTGCTCCAGCCTCCGATCACTAAAAGCAAAGTGCACAATTGAGTCTAGAGCCAAAAGAGATCATCCATAAATCTCATTAGGACACTTGTCAAATTATGCTTGCTTAGTCACACAATGTTAATAACAAGATATATATTTAGAGTCCTTTGCATTATCCTTGTGATTTTGCCAGAACATTCGAGTGATATAATTTACATTGAAGATGGAAATCCTGCTTGATTCAACATCAAACAAGCTCATGGTAGGTGACTTGTGCGATTCTATATGAATCAAACTTGTGACAACTGGAAAGAAACGATGGTACGATTCTATAAGAATCAAACTTGTTCCAGGATATGAATTGACGATTGATGATGGATTTTGAAATGATTAACACTCTCGATGTGTCACAAAACCACTTTAGCAAGTGACACGTCGATTGATTTTCAAATCGATTTTTATTTCAATCGGTGAGATAGTAACTCGCTGGTTCACTCTTATCGTGCTGTCTGTTTTGAGACGTTCTGATAATGAGAACATGCTGAGTTTGATGAATCTAATACAAATGTGTTAAAGATTCTATACTTCAGCTGGAAATCATGTCAAGAAGATTCTTCTTAAAATTGAGTCTACCCGATCACAGGTCGATCCTCACGGATTCGAATGGTACTCCAACCTAGCACGGGCGAATGACAAAGCCATATTCGTCCCCCTGCGTTATTGCTAATTGTTTAATGCAGGGTACTTAAAAATGGAGGTGAAGGTATTTGGTTCCAGCTGACTCACAAGATTCATAGCCGCATGCTCATACCCGACCGACAAACATAAAGACATTATGAAAGCTCAAGTACATGTTTCAAGACTTCCGCTACTCTGATACCATACGTCTTTCTCGAAGTGACGAAGTGTTAAAGTAAAGAATTTCAAGAAAGATGCAACATTAAAGCTTTTCAAGTCAACCCATCAAGAAAGGTATGAGCATGTCGGTCCAGAAGTCATAAGTTCACAAGATGGCAAAGTTAACAATACGGCGAAACGAGATTATGCTTGGTTGATGATCTCAAGGTGTTCAAGATCACATTCAAAGACAAGCTAAGGAACAAGCTCAAGACCTAAAGTCTAAGATCACTACATCAATTCACAAGTTAATGTTTTAAATTAAAGACTACGAGCTCAAGACAAAAGTCGCAGCATAGTATGCTAAGTTTAAAGTTTTGTAAATTGGAGTGACTCCCTTAGGGGGAGATTGTTAGAAACATAAAAAGTATCGGTCACTTCCAATATTAACGAGTCAAAGCCCGTAGTTAGTCATGTTAATGTTATGTAAGCTAATATGGCCCAAGGCCCATGGAAAGCCTTACAAAGGCCCATGGCCGGCCATGTTAAACATATAAATACCCCTCTCCATGCCTTTGAGAGGGTGTTGGTTGGTTTGTATTCTCACTTTCATAATTTACATTTCTCATTATTCACTTTCTCTCACTAGAATACACCCTTCCTTCTACTTTCTCTCTCTAGTTCTTTCTTCCTAAATATCAAAGATTACATAAATTCTACAGAATGTTAACAGCAGGAGCCTAGACGGCGGTTTTCTCCTCAGCTTTTCTCTTTTTCTTCTCTTTGTCATCAAGGACCTTTCGGCATGGTATTTCGGCCACCATCATATCACCAGTCTTCGATGGAATGTCCTCTAACCGCCCTGCAGGAGGAGTTAGGTGAGTTACCCTTGCAGCACCGGGTGAAAGAAGGGTCCCAGCAGCGACTTTACAACCTTTGGAGTTGGGAAGTCGCAGAAATTCAGCCATGGTGATAACTACAAAAAAAACAACATAATGAGTAAATCGGCAAGTAAACAAAGGAATAGACGACCGATAAAACAAGTATATTACCCTTTCCCTCCGAATCCTTTATAGAAAAAGCACGACCGGCGTGCTTCCAAACGTTGGAAAGACCTACGGCGTATAAAATACTAAGAGGTGGCCGACGAATAGAGATAACGACCTCTCGCAGCCTGGCAACGTCTGATGCGTTATACTTACTAGGCCTAGGAAAGGGATCCGCGACACTAGAATCATGGTGCCGCAAAGCCATGGCAATAGGAGCAGCCCTCCGGTCAACAAGAAAGAACTTATCCTTTCATTTCTTTAAACTAGTAGGGGCGTCTTTTAAACAAGGCTTACAATCCTTCCCGGCCCTATTCTGAAACGAGAACCAATTGCCTTGTTTGCACATCTTATAGAAAACGCGAAAGAGAGGCACGGTAGGAGTAATATCTAAGGAGCGACAGTACATTTCAAAAAAGATAACGCGATTCACACCCAACGGTACAAGTTGAGAAATATGTACACAAAAATGTTCTATAACCTTCAGGAAAAAAGAAGAAAAGGGAACTCGTAAACCTCCTTGTTGGAAGTGGTGCACATAAAGACCAATGGAACCGGGAGGCAGAGTATTCATGGTCATACCTTCTGAAACAACCCGTGGATGAAGTTCCTCTGGAATGCCATATAATTTGACCAAATACCTAACATGACTTTCATTCAGGGAGGACCTATATAGATGCATGTCAAACTTAGGAAGAGCGCCGACCTCTAAGACAGGGTCAACCGGTGCGGCATCCGGTATGTTTAGGTCGTCAGAGTCCTCTAACGACATGGCAAAGGATTCGAAGGGAGGGTAACCAAATAAAAGCAAAAAGGAAAAAGGAGAGGATGAGCAGGAAAGAAAACACACCTGAAGGAAACAAATAAAGGCAGAAGACGAGCGGAGAAAAGCAGTTAAAAGAAGAAGTAATCGTAAAAATGAAGAGAGGCAGACTATTTATAGAGAAATGAGGGGGAATATGGAACGTCGTGCCTTGTCAGAAACTGACGTGGCACGATCACAACTACACAACGAGAGCAATCGTACAGGTGGCACAATCTCACACAACAAGGTGCGAGCCAGCTAAGTTTTTAACCTTTAGTAAATTATGGCATTTGTCGTGTAGTCCATTAATTAGGGGTGGGGACGGAAGACCTAAAAAAAACTTTTAGGTTAAAACAAGTATTGTACCAACACCTTGTTGATACAACACTGGGGGGGACATGTTCGTGTATGTGGCCGTTGGGTCCAAGCCGCCAGACACTACCCACCGGCCCACGTCCAACCAATATCAAATACCCACGCCGACTCAACACTAAATAAGATAAGTATGAGGAAACCTCGAGAAAAGCCAATACATCTTATTATCTAAGTACTCCCTATTAACCAGCGGTTCTTGGTAAGAACCGTACGCATGCAGATCAGCCCGGGATTTGGGGGATCTTGTCTATCACGTGAAGGCGCCGCCTGACAAAAGCATACAGTAGTTCGGCGTGGCCATTCCCCAGATGTCAGAAACAGTAAGCACTCTACAGTACTCGGGGTAGTATAAATACCCCAAGCACATTCAATGCAACACACATAAAACAGACCACATTTATTATACTCTTGCGCTGCCTAGCGGCTACTATAATAACAAATACTTACTCTCGCACCGGAGCTTGGTCCTGGAGTAAAACCCGGGACGAGGCTAACGCGTGTTGTCTTCTCGACAGGCTTGCTGAGCGTCAAGAATCCTCTAGAGGGGAGCACTTATCCTTCCAGGCGGATCTTTGCATCAACAATAACAAAAAAGGCTTCGAGGGCTCCTATTTTTGGCAAATTTAGTCCAAGGGCTTATTTCAATTCTTAAAAGAGACAAAGGACTATAGTTTCTTAGTTTGATACAAAAAGCACTTTATGTGTTTACCACATTTCTAAAACATACTCCCTCCGTCCCATATTAAGTGTCCATTTTTGACTTTTTAAAGTCTTTTTTCTTCAACTTTGACCTTAAT
>BQNB010047338.1:0-40567 GCA_026074375.1 Tanacetum coccineum | reverse complement strand
TGTAATATTTGTTTTTTTTTCTTCAGATAAAAAATACATAGTTTAATAAAAAAACATGCTACGTTTTCACTGCTCTTTTTTCCTTCTAATTAATTAATCTTTTTTTTAAAGTTTGTAATAATTTTTCAAACAAGAGTAATATAGTAAACACGATTAAACTACTCTATTTATATTTAATACTCCTTCCGTCCTAAAATTATTGTCCCTTATTGATTTTTTCGGTCTTTTTCTTCGAACTTTGACCTTAAATATTTTGGTTTGTGTTATGTTATACTTAATGCAAAATATATAAACTGATTGGTTTTTTATTGTATTTTCATTGTTATAATTTTTGTGGGATTGGGGGGGTCAAGAGGGGAGAGGATATGTTCTTCAATTATTTTTAAAGTTAGTAATAGACTCAAACAAAAATGATGTTTTAAGTTAAGAAGGGTTGATTGTATTTATAGATATTATTAAATTGATTTTGGGATATTGTAATGGTTTAAGGAAGGTGGTTGTTGATAAAGTATAATGAAGATATTTAGTTTTTTGGGTTTAGTTGTGTTAGTGTGTTGGGGTGTAGTTTTTTGTTGGGGGGTGTTTTGGGTGTTGGGATTTTTGTGTGTATTGAATTTATGGAAGGGGGTGAGATGGATAGATGAGTAGGGGGGTGTATTGGGTTGTTATGAGGGAGTAGTTTATGTGATCACTTTCAGAAGAAAGACTTATTCTATCATGTTCACTTGAGAAGTTATTGATTTTGTTTGAATCTTTTTTTTTTTTTTTTTTTTTATCTTAGACTGATGTGTTTATATGTTATTTTGGGAGGAAGGGAGTAGGAGTGAGAGCGAGCTGGGGTGCGGAGTTTGTTGGCTGCCAGAAGTTGAGTGTCAGATAGGTTTTTTTTGTGTGGGGAGTTGTAATTTTTGGTTTAGGGTAAAATTAATTGTAAAAAATGTTTTGAGGGGTTGGGTTGTTAGGGGTTAAGTTATGTATAATTTGGGGTGGGTATTTTATAGGTATTTGTTATAGGTTTTGTTTTTGTATGGGTAAATTGGGGTTTTTTGATAGTATTGTGGTTGTTGGGTATTGTTGTAATGATGTTTTTTGATGGTGTGTTGATTTGTAAGGGGTTAAGTAAATTGGTTAGGTGTGGGGGTTTGGGGTGTGGTGGTATTGTGGGGGGTAGGGTATGTAAGTTGGGGTTTTTGAGTTTTTGTTAGGTTTTGTTGATAGGTAGTGTGTAATTTTTTGTGGTTGTGATTGGGATTGGTAAAGAGTTTAGATTTATAAAATGATATTAATGTGTGAGTAATAGTTTTTGGGGGAGGTTTTTTTTTTATAGTGAGGGATTTGAATATTTTTAAAAGGTATTGGTATATTTTGGATATGATTATTATGTTTTTATAATATTCTATAAGATTTTAATTATCATTTAAGCATGCAATGGCTGGGGAGCGTCGTCACAATTTTCGTGTGACGGCGTCACGATGTTTTGGGACGGGGACGCATTAGAAGGATAGCCTACTCAAAAGAAACCCCTAAGAAGATTTCGCGGGCTGACGGGCGTCGCAACTACAAGCGATGTCGTCGCGTTTATTTTTTTATATATACAAACCCCCTTAAAAAAAAAAAAAAATTTTTTTGTGTTTTAGTGTGAACTCAATGAATTCGTGGCGGTATTTTAGAGTAAACGATTTTTATATATCAGCTTTTGGGGGAATTTTAGGGTTCTTAAACCCTTTTGTATCTACCAATTACTCCATGATTAATAAGGAGGTGCCGTTGATCTTTCAATCTATAATCATCTTTCAATATGTCTATGTATTGATGATTCTTTTGTTCTTTACTTCAGTTTAAAATGCAAAGGCTAAATTAATTATTAATTGCTTTATTGATTGCAGGAAACTTATGTTTTGTATAAACGTTTCTTGTCGGTTTTTGATCGTTTTTGCTTCTTTTTGTCTTTTCAATCCTTTCCTGCACAATAAGACACAAAAGCACACATTTTTCTATTCTTTTGGCATTATTTTGGCTTTTATTAGGCAAAATCCCGGGTAAATTAGTATACAATTAAGCAAATATCATCACCTTTTAAGTGTTTTAATGCGTGTAATGTACTATTAGGGGCCTTGTAATTGTCTTCATACTACCTTACTTGTGCATTGCCTTAACAGAATAATACATAGACGGCACGTTCGTGTAATTCGTTCACGAATCAGGAAATACTTACACATTACATCACTAGGGTGACGGGAAATAGGATTAGGAGGAGCAAACTAAGGAGTAGTGCATGATTAAGTGAACACGTTTTTTACCTGTACGAGTTTCGACATAGTTAGTTTAGATTTAATTTACTTTATTAGTTAATAGCTTTAAAACAAAACCCCCTTCAAACCCAAGATTTTACTTGCTTTCTTAAAATATAAAAATACAAAAATAATCTTTCTCAATCCTTTGGACTTAAGTGTAATTTAATTGAGCCTTCACAATCTACGAGTAACGATACACCCTCGAGTCTTACCTATATACATTGCAAGATCTAGGTACTCTGCTAAGGATTGTGAAAACTTATGCGTTGCTAATATCCGCATAGAGCACTCGGGAATTTAGAATGACACCTTTAACCGTTTTAATAAATAATTTCACGATAGTTAAATTTATATAATTCAACGATGTTTAATGAAAGACCGTCTTGAAAATTATTACAAAAAACTAAAAAAATGAAGAAATGATTGAGGTAAAAGAAAAAGAAACAAAAAACACGAAACTCGTATAATAAGCAAAAGCGAAATAGCTGAAAAATTCGTGCGGTTCACGACACCCAAGAAATAGGTAACACATTAAGTCATAAATCGAACTAAAAATCTTAAAGATAATCAAGAAGGTACTATTGCCAAAGTTATCTATCCAATATACATGTTTACTACTCGAGCAAAGTTATGACATAACACATGGCTGATAAAACAATCGTTTGATTAGGGCTATGGTGACCATGACTGCAAAAAATTATTCATCCTTTCTGATCGCAAATATAGTCGTCACTGAAAGCAAACATGCATCCTTAAGCCAGATTTCAATAAATCATTCAGATAGAAGATGATGTTGATGCTCACAACGATGATGAGCATGGTGATTGTGATCTATCGAAAATACCTTCATTAAAAAGAAAATGTGTTTTAGATCAAATTATAATCTTAATGAAAACAGCCCAATGTCCTTCGATTGAAAATACACCTAGCATTATTGCCACAGCTCTGCGCTTCTTTTAATTTGTTACCGAAACCCGTTTTCTTTTTTACAAAGGTATTTTAATTTTTGTTAAATCATAATCTCCGCGGTCGTCGCCATCATCACCAGCATCATCATCATCCACCTGAACGGGATGTTGATATCCGTGCTGCAAAAGAACCAATCAGAAATTTTGTCACTACAAAACAAAATAGAGGCTATATCGGTCATAAAATCATCATCTTAAAATACATATTATACAAAGTCGTCACACAATGTCACACCCCGCCTAAGGCGAAAACACGAGGCGTGACGGATAGGACTGTCATAACACATTTATATGAAATACATAGAGAAATCACTAAATGAACATCCAAAACAAAGAGTCTTGATGATTTCGAACGCAAGCGGAGACTTGCATCACGATGTCAATACCACAATCACATAGTCATAATGTCATAACATCTCACAACCCGGGATAAGTGTTCAAGCAAAACAACAATTCAGCCAAAATCGTATAACAAGGATGAAAGCAAATTCTTTCAATGACTATGACCCAAGAGGGTTCCATCTTAAGTCTCACTAAGCAAGGCATGAATCACTATTCTCTTTAAGCATTATTATTGTTTCAACTGAAAATGAATACTCAAAAACGTCAACATAAAGTTAGTGAGCTCTTAGGTTTAAGTAGTAAACCCATTTGCTGTGCATATAATACATGTAGGATAATAGTGAGTAAGATATGCATATACAAGCACTTAATTGAAATCAAACAAGTGCAACAACTGAACATCATGACTTGTAATCACACATACTTGACCAGATAATATTCACTCTTGGTCAAGAAACACACAAATACACAAGGGTGGGCGTGTCAACCCAAATAGTACTATAAATATATCCTTCAGCTCCAACCCGAAGTTAAAAAGTTATGCATAATTGTATCACACATATTGTATCCACACAGTAAGGCACATATTTCAATCAAAACGCACATCTTATCCAAAGATATAAAACACTATATCACATCATAAAAGAATTTAAAATATCATTTGAGTATCATTTTCCCCTAAAGAAAACATAGGTAAAAAGGGGATGCGAAAACTCACCTTAACAAGCGAAGCGTGAGTACAAGAGGATTACAACAAAAAGCAACCATGATCCTAAGGCAAGTCCCTCGAACATATACCTTCTAAAACGTGTCCTAAAACAATTGAAAAGTACTTATTAAACCCTAAACGATATGCTCAGACGAAAAGAACATTTACTAGTTGTCTCATTTGTCTAAACTCGTTACAAAGTGTCACCTTTACTATTACACATTGAAATCACAATTCTGTCTTGAAAACGTGGCCACTTAGAGTAATCATTTAACCAAGTTAAAAAAGTGTTTCTGGTTCAATCCTTTTCACAATTCAAAATACCATGTCTTATGTATGTCTTTGAATTTTTATGGATTTTATTTAGTTTTTTAAGCCACTTAAATAGGCTAAACAAAAGTCAAACTCAGTTCTGGACATGTTCACAAAATCCGTGTGTCAGGTGGTATAGATCAATAATTTAAGCTCTAAGTTTTTGGGAGACTTTATTTAACATATTAACCTGTTTTCCACCCAAGATTCAAGTCTTGATATGCATTTTAGAGTGAGATATTATCAAAATAATTTGGTTGTTCAAAATATGATTCTCAATCAAGACGTATAGGGTTTTAAAGCTAACACATAAAATGAAGTTTTAGAGTTGGAATAAACCAATTTCATTTAAAAATGACCAAGTTATGGACATGTGTGAGACAAAAATCTGTGCATGCAAATCTGAGTTTATTTCTTAACTTTTACTCAATGATTGGGACTCCAAGCCTAATATTTATCCAAAGGGACATTAGATTTTCTAATACAAACATGTTTATCAACTTTTATGAGTTAGATCCAAATTCAAACATTAAAATATGACCACTTGATGACTTGTTAAAGATGATGCACTAAATCTGTCCTAAAAAGGACATATTTACACACTTTTCTTGCATGCAAGTTTTGAATGACTAAAACCCATTTTCTAAGCTTTTAGCTACCATGGTTGGAAAGATAACTCAAAGAGATTTCTCTAGGGAAAAAGAACAGTCCGTGGTGACAAGTTTTGAGTGAGTTACACCCTTTTAAAGTCGACATAAAAATCCAAACAGCAAGCTGTCCATGGTTTTGAAGCTCATTTTATTACACTTTTCTTTAACCAAACATCAAAAACGACCCAATGAAGTTCATAAACCATTTCTATAACCTTATTAGAGTATTATTATGTCCTAATGTCAGTAGATCATTTTATTAAAAGTCTATTTATTATGTAAAAGAAAAAGTGCAAGAAAATCAGTTATGAGAGCGTTTTGGTGCAAGATAGACACAAGTCGTCTTGCACCTAAAGTTTACCTTTACAAATCTTCAAACGATGATGTATACCTAGGGATGAGATTATTAAGGTCTTTTATGATGTTCTTTGATGGATTTTTGAGAGGTAATGGTTGTAAGAATGATCAAATAGGTCACAAAGAGCGAGGTTTCTTGAGTTTTATCAAAGTTTTAGAGATGTTGGTGGTGTTGTTGTTGCTGGCCAGTTTTCAAAGGGGAGGAGAGAGGAGAGAAAAAAATATTTCTAAAGCTAATTGTGTGTGTTGGGATTAAAAGTCTTCTTGATGTTGTTTGAATTACTGCTACT
Source organism: Tanacetum coccineum (assembly GCA_026074375.1). Classification (NCBI taxonomy): domain Eukaryota; kingdom Viridiplantae; phylum Streptophyta; class Magnoliopsida; order Asterales; family Asteraceae; genus Tanacetum; species Tanacetum coccineum. The sequence continues at coordinate 34,645 of BQNB010047338.1, read as the reverse complement.
CAAGTTTATGTTAATACTGCTCTGATGAAGTTAGTGTTGCTCATGGACTTCAAAGAAATATGCAAAGTGTTTACTACTGTTAGTACACAGTTAGTACTGCTAGTACAAAGTTAAGACTGCTCAGTTGAAGTTAATGCTGCTAGTGAAAGTTACTACTGCTAGTACAAAGTTAAGACTGCTTAAAGTTAATGCTGCTGAAGAGTTACTACTGCTCAAGAAAATATTCTAAGTAGTTAATATTGCTAGTATTAAGTTAGTACTGTTTGTTAGTACTGCTTACTTGATATGTATTAGTTATTTATAGAAAAGATTTTATATACTTAGAAAAGTATTGTAAGCCGAGTAGGACTCCTTGGTGTATAAAAGGAGGTCCTAGGGCATAGAGTTTTATACGTATCAAAATCATCTTTTATCAATCTTAGTCGTATAGTTCATAGCTTTAAGGTCTTTGTAACCCTAATACTTTGAGATTATTCGTATTATTTGCTTAATAATATTGGAGCTTTTATGTTTTGTTGAATTTTATGTTCATTGTGTTTTATTGTTCCATTGAAAAATCTTCTTATTAAAGATTAGATTCCGCATAATCTTTAATATATTCACACAAAGTTTCTACTATAGTTGTGCTAGATTTATCTAATATAACTAAATCTTAAACAAGCTTAAGGAATTCGATCTATAGAAGTGTTAAAGTGGGACCAACAAGTGTTATTAGAGCTTGTTGCTTTGAGAAACTTTGCTAGAAGATATGGATCAAGATTCTGCACATATGGTGGCTGCATCTAAAGTTCCCATGCTCAAACCGGGTGAGTTTGAGTTTATTGGAGGATGAGGATTGAACAATACATTCAGATGATAGATATGCACTGTGGGAAGTCATAGTAGAATGGTGCAACCTTGTCTAAAACAACAGTTGTGGAGTGTTACATACTGTGATGCCTATTACATATGCTGAAGATAAGGCTAAAAGAAGATTAGAAGTGAAGGCTAGAAGTACTTTAATGATGGGCATTCCCAATGAACATCAGTTAAAGTTTAACTCTATAACAGATGCTAAGCTGTTGCTAGAAGCTATTAAAAAGAGATTTGGTAGGAATGAAGCTACTAAGAAGACTTAAAGGAATCTTAAAGCAGCAATATGAAAAATTCACTGCTCCAAGCTCAGAGATGCTTGATCATACTTTTGATAGGCTTCAAAAGCTTGTGAGTCAATTAGAGCTTTTGGGTGAAAAGTTTTCACAAGAAGATGTTAATAAAAAGTTATTAAGTTTGTCACATGAGTGGAACACACATGCTGTTGTGTGGAGGAATAAAGCAGATTTGGATACAATGAGCATGGATGATCTCTACAACAATCTCAAGGTATATGAACCAGAAGTTAAAGGGGTCTCTAGCTCAAGTTCAAGCACACAGAACATGGCTTTTGTGGTCCAATTTCCAAATATAAAATCATAGCCTAGCTCTAATGAAGCAGTTTATACTTAACTCATTGAGTTTCTACTGCTAGACTCAAGTTAATGCTGCTAACTGTACAAATATTTGTATAAACTTAAGTGATGCTGTTATTTGTGCATTATTTGTAGTCAACCAAAATAGTTCTTCAAACTTTGTACATGAGGACTTGAATACTAATCCATCTAGATGACATGGAAGTGATGGATTTGATGATTTGCAAATGGCCATGTTGACTATAGTGGGAAGAAGGTTTTTGAAGAATATGGAAGGAAGCTTTACTGTTAATGGTAATGAGACTATTCTGGTTATGATAAGTCTTATGTGGAGTTGAACAACTGCCACAGAGGGGAAATTTTGCTAGAGAGTGAAGAGCTCCAAGAAATTAAGAAACTTATAGAAATGGATGCTCAAGAAGGAGTGTGCCGTGGAAACATCTACTTCCATAGCTTTGGTGTAATGTGTGCTCTTGGTGGATATGACTGCCGTGATCAGGTAGAGGATGGGCCTAAGTATAGCATCATGGCTTTATCATCTTCAGTTCCTGATCAGAGGCATTCCAATGAATCTATTTGTTCAAAAATCGTGTTTAGAAAACTATTAAATCTTTAAATTTTTTTATTATTTTTTTTATCTTTTTTATTTTTTTATCGTAGAATAATTTAACCAAGTATGGATTGATTCACTTGAGTTTTTAGAGAGAGAGAGGAGATGAGAGAGAGAGAGAGGGTTGGATGAACACTTAGAGAGAGAAAGAAAAATGATAATCTTAGCTTAAGTGAAATTTGACAAAATCAACAACCAACACCCTCCCCATGTGTGGAGAAGGTTTATATATCCCTAGCATAACCGGCAATGGGTTTGTGTTATGGGCTTACATTGCAACTTTAGCCCGGTTAGCTTACTAATATAACCTTACTAGTTACTACGAAGCTATGATTCTTATATGGAAAGTGAACGATACTTTTTCTTATTTCTAACTGTTTAACCACTTTGGGAGGTTCACATTCAATTTACAAAAATTCAAACTTAGCATACTATGCTTTTATTTCGGTCTTGAGCTCGTAGTCTTTAATCATCAATCATTTACTTGTGATTTGATGTAGTGATTATTGACTTTTGATGTGAGCTTGTTCTTTTGTCTTGACATGAATGTGATCTTTGAGACTTCATGGGAATTCATTCTATCCAAGCATATATCTTGACATTTGTAAACTTGCATTCTCGTATATAACTTGTAACATTCTGGACGAATGCTCATCCTTTCTTGATTTGATAATCTTGAAAGCTTTAATATGCATCTTTATTGAAATTTATTTATAAATTTAACACTTTGTCGCTTAAGAAGGATGTATGGTATCGAGTTAGCGGAAGGTCTTCAAACATGTTAAGTGTGCTTCAATGTATGTCTTATATTTTTGTAGGTTGGGTATGAGCTGTGGCTTTGGATTCTTTGTGATGTCAGCTGAATCAGGTTTACCTCTATAACCATCTTTTAAATATTCCTGAAATAAAACATTTAGCAATAAAGAAGTGAGTACGAATAAGGGCTTTGTTCATTAGCCTAAGTTTGGTTTGGAGTAAACCCTTAGAAATCGTGAGGAATCGACTGTGGATCAGATTGGATTCAATTTATGAAGAATATTCTGAGAAGATTTCAGCTAGAGTATCGAATCTTTCCAAAAAATATGTATCAGATTTCATCAACTCAAGCATGTTCTCAGTATCGGGAATGTATAAAAGCAGAGAGCCGATAACTGAGAACAGCGAGTTACTATCTCAACGATTGAAATAAAAAATATGATTTGAAATCATTCGTGTGTTACACTTGCCTAAACTGTGTTTTTGTGACACATCGAGCAGTGTTAATCATTCATATAAATTTATCATCAATCGTCAATTCATAACCTGGAACAAGTTTGATTCTTATAGAATCGCACCATCGTTTCTTTCTAGTTGTCACAAGTTTGATTCATATAGAATCGCACAAGTCACCTACCATGAGCTTGTTTGATGTTGGCTCAAGCAGGATTTCCATCTTTATAGTGAATGAAATCACTCGGATGTTCTAGCAAAATCACAAGGATAATGCGTAGGACTCTTAATATGTTAACTTGTTATTCACATTGTGTGACATAGCAAGCATAATTTGACAAGTGTCCTAATGAGATTTATGGATGATCTCTTTTGGCTCTAGACTCAATAGTGCACTTTGTTTTTAGTGATCGGAGGCTGGAGCAGACTGCCACCTTTTCAATATCAACTAACTCGAAGTGAGAAAGTTGATAGAAATGTGTGTAATCTCCGTGAGAAATGAAACAAGAGTCTGTTGAGAGACCTTGAGTGGCTAGGGAGGGTTGTGCATAGCGTCACTAGGTCCATGACTGTCTTTAATGTCAGACAACAACTTAGTGTTTCTGACAGTTTATGTATTGACCCGGTTTCTACCTAAGTGTATGGAGGGCTTCTTTCTTTACACCCTTTATCCTTACATTTCTTTTTCATTCTTCAACCCCTTCAATGCTTACCGAGACTTCATAACTAACACCTTGTTGGGTTTGTTCCAGTGTTAGCTCCATCTCAGTCGGCATTATTCCCGATTCTCACTTTTTCTCCTTTTGTATCATACCTAAGGACTTCTACACTATCTAGTGGATATCCCTGGGTAGATCCCTCCGGTTCTGGCTGGATCATGGGATTTGAATACCTATACCTAACCACCTTATAACTCCATAAATTTAAGTACATGGTCGGTCTTTTGGGTATTCCATCACAATCAAGGCCAAAATCATTGAAAAGTTCAATCAAAGTGTTTGATATAAATATCAAAAGATTTACACTTTGAGAGTTTTTCATCATCACTAAAAGCTCCCCCTTAACATGTGCATCATAATCATAGTACATGCTAAGTGTGGAGTGCATTGAGTCCATTTTATATGTTAATCCGTTGATATTTAGTTTAATCACATTTTCTCCCCTTATCCAAAATGTTAATCCGTTGATATTTTGGATATCAATTGATTAAACGTTCAGGGACAAAATGTTACATAATCACTATTAGGAACATTTTAATGCTCCCCCTCAATTTGTGAGGGTATATAAGATAGTGCTGAGTACAATAATTTGAAAAAAATTTGAATTTACTAAGAAATTCTTGAAAATTTTATACTCGAGCACACCTTAATATCACCATAATGTCTACACTACATATATACAAATTTCACAAGTTATTTATTACGTACAAGGTTTGACCTGTTATGATGAGGACATCATATGATAAATCATATGGTCCTTTGCAGCAGTCGAAAGTCTCCCTCGTACGGTCTCCCACCAACAAATTTCTCCAAGCTCCGCATAATCCTCCTGGTCTTTAGCTGTTTATCAATTGCCTGGATCATAGCTCCTGCTTTATCTCTATCACTTTGTCTCCAGATAGTCTGTGGTAGATACTTCATCCGAATTCCCTTTAGACGATCATCAAGAGCAGTCACAAGATCAGTCCAAACATCATTTAAGTATACCGGTCACTGAACTTGTATAGTTCATCAATACGCATCAATTTGTTCTTCTTGTCTTTATTCTGGTAAATGAAACCTCTGGGATTGGAGTATGCTGTATAAGCTTCCCTTCGTTTAAGATCTGATCTGTACGTATGCTCGCTTTTGTATGGTTGAGCTATCTTTTGGTAACTCTCGACACCATATATAAAAGGGAGCTCTAACTTGTTCTCACTCTTACTTCATGGACTAAAGCTAGAAGGGCGAAAGATCTCCACACAGCCTATTATATGACACAACTGCTTCTTGTAACATTTTCGCAAGGAGACATTAAAGCTAAGTGTTCTACAACATTGAGAATTTAGTCAACATTCCTTGAACCAGAAGAAGCAGCATGTATCGATGTCTGGATGTGAAACCTGTTGAAATCGCCTTCTTTGAACATTATATATCAGCTTGTTCATCATATCTACTGAAAAGTAATTCCAATCCAATGCTTGAATTATGCCCTTTGACTATTTAAAGCTTTGTGACAGCAATGATTCTGCGTTTGGAGTAGACATCAATTTGAGCAGATTCCCTGTTAGCAGTAAATCCATAGAATTGTTGTCGTTTTCGCCCCCAATGAGTGAGATCCGATAGAGTGCATGTTTGGGAGGATCTAACGCGACGACTTACTCCACCTTATGCGTAAGGGACCGAAGATCTTCAATCCTTTGATTATATCTCGGGTAATCCTGCAGCCTTTGGTATCATCACTGAAGAGTCTATGTTTGGAAGAACCACACCAACACTTAGAAACCTAGTCATTGCATTGATGAAGTGATCGAAAGGTATACACAAATGACCTTGAGAAATTAGGTATCAAAGGCAGTGGCTTCCGCAAATCAAGAGGATTAATATCTGACCTTGTAGTTGTTCCCAGTCTAACAAGATCAGTGGGTTGCCTGTAGACACTTCTTCAAAAAAATATTCAAGTTCTACCACACAACTCTTGCATGATCACTTTCATCAGCTCGAATGTTGTACCGGTTAATATTTCAGTAGTATAGTATTAACTATTAATCTGGTTCATCATGAATGCTGAGAAGTCAAAGAGAGAGTACCATACAGCTCATTAAACGACTACGCGGATCTTCCATCTGGGGCCAATGAGCATAGCCAAGGTGAACAGACGTCATGAGTATCTAGTCTAAAGGTCTTGTTCTAAATCACGATTGTGAGTACGAGGTTTTGCTGGGTTTTCTAAAGACAATCAGGAACTGAGAGGTCACTTCTCACATACAGGTTATCTTAGTAACTCCCGAATTTGTGAACTCCAGATTGCGGGTTCTTCCCAGATCTTTGTAGAGTGCCTTGGCACCCTTTGCGTGAGCAGACTCGCCCAGCAGACATTTTATGATAATTTTGACGCTTCATTAGACTTGCGAGTTGTCTTGGAGGTCTTTTTCCTTGGTGCAATGGTTGACTCTGGTCTTTTCCAGCTCTCTTTACTTTGGACCCCTGTTTGATCAGAGGGGGTTCTTCGTCTTTATCCTCATCATCTCGACGTCTTTTAAATGATACATTATCTCCATAAGTGTCAAATGAGCTTGTCACTTTCGTAAGCGTCAACCAATGCTTTGTAGAGATTCTTCTGTTCATTAGATCTGTGGATAGACTAGTTAGTTTCTCCCATCTTGACTATGAGAAATCTTTTATCAGCTCTAATTCAGATAGGTTGGCGACTACAACATGAGATGTCTTAGATTCGTTAGATGAACGAGTCAGAACCTCAGCTTCGAGTTATTTATTTACTGTCTTTTTAATTTTTGGCAAAATCTTAGAGACTTGTGCCTTAACTTGTTCTTTGACTTGGTCCTTGATTATTTTCTTATATTTGATCATCGAGTTATTGAGGAAGTCTTCATTTTTGGATTAAGATTCATCTTTAAGTCTGTCTGACTGTAATTGAACAGCTGTTTTAACGGCTTCATTCATCTTGTTGGCAAGGTATGTATCAACAATGCCGGGAATTGAAGAAACTGATATAGCAAATTGTTCGTTTGCTTGAACTCTGAGAAGTTGTTTTCCAAAGTTTTTAGTCTATGGTCAAACCCGAATAAAGAGCCAAAGTTAGGAAGATCTTATAGGGAGGATCTTGGAACAACTGCTGGTGTAGGAACTGGTGTTTGTTGCAGATGTGTGATGAGAGGAGTGGGTGGTAGAGGAAGAGTTGTTGTAGACAAAAGAGGGTGGCACCGCAATAGTGATAACACGAATACTCTATTAGGAAGTTGACTCTTTGTTTAAGATTTAAATATAGAGTCAGATACCCTTATCTTAGATTGGCGAGGTTGAGCATGTAGAAACGAAGCTAAACTAACACAAAGAAGAACCTGCTGTTGCACCTTCAGGATTGTGACCTGTTAGTTATGAACACACATGAGAGTATCTTCTATTACTTGAGTAGTTTGAACATTAGTCTGTTGAGCATCTGTCATTTTAATATCTCGTCCTTCTAGATTGACGTTTACGTCCCTGTATAATTCATTCGCTTTGTCTTCATCATTTGTCTCTTCTTTATCCAACTCTTCTTCCTCAACATTCGCACCTTGAATTTCTTCATCACTTTCTTTTTCATTATGTCTTACTTCTTGATCTTGAGTTGAGAGCTTAGGATGAACAAAGTCATCACCATCGTTGTCTGAATCAGTCTTCTCATTAACATCATCTTGATCTTCATCATCTTGACCATCATCATCATCCTGATTATCAGCATCATCATTGTCTTCATCATCATCGTTGTCATCATCATCATTCAAGCCTACTTCATCATCATCCTCATTCAAGCCTACTTCATCATCATCCTCTTCGTCACTGGACTTCCAAGAGATTTGCTATACATCAAATCCATAGCATACATCAGGAACCACTCGATTACTACCATTCCCCTTCCACATGGCAACCTGCGCGCCCACTGTGTTAAGACATGCTACAGAGTTTACTATCAGACTTCTCTTTTTGGTGGGCATTAGCTTCAATTGTTCAGCTTCTGTATAAAGCAATCTGCAGATATGCACTGTTAGACCTTTAAGCTTTAGAGTCTTTACATGTTACTTCTTCTTGGCAGGTTTAGCCGCCTTTGCTGAAGTCTTGAGTCTCTTGCCTTTAGCAGTAGTATCAGTCTTCTTTTTGGAGATGATTCATAATCAACTTTATTTTTGACATATTTGGGTTTTGGAATCTTCTCACCAGTAGCATAAGCAAGATAAGTCTTGTAGGCTTCTGACTCTAACATGGCTTGGTTGGTCAAGTGCTGAGGGAGAATAACGTCGTATACCTGTGTGTCTTGATGTTTAGAAATGACTCTTATTGTGGTGAACATGAAGTCATCCCTAGCATAGTGCTAAAATATCCATGTTTCTTATGTTGTATTTCCATCCTTTGCCATAAAGTATCCTACAATGACTTGGTGAAAAGTGATAATACATGTTCATTAATTCTCTTAGATCTTGTTCTCCACTTGATACACTAAACATCCCGCAGTAAGTACACATAATCAATAGTCTTGTTATGATACATTCCCCAAAGAGTTTGAGCACGTGACAAACGAAGACTTTCCAGAGCAGTAGTTTTTCCACTTAGGGACTCTTGTTGATTATGGCAAGCAAAACGAATCTCCCTGGTTGCATGCATGTGATTAGACGTTGACATCGAATAAAAACTTGTATCTCACCAGTGTGTCCCAAGTCTCTAATACAAAAATAGAAACTCCTCTTCTATGGGGTTCTTCAAATATCAGACCAGTAGTTTGAGGGAAAATTTGAGCAATAACCTCTGAGAATTGTTCTACGTTAAGAGTATCAGCTTTTTGCATTTAAATGAAACGAAGTGAAGAATGGATGTCTGGAGATAAAGACCCAGAACTCGTTGCATGTATATTCTAGTTGTTACATCCTAGCAGTGATCTCAAATGACTTTGTAGAATTGCAGTGAGTTTGAGAGCATCTAATACCATTTGAATAGTAGGTTCCTTGGATTTGATATTTGAGCTTAGTCGAAGATTGCTTTTCCCTATCTTGAGACGGTTAGCAGGGGCGACTAATTCATCATCCAATGCCTTTTGCTGAGCTCTTGTGTTATACACAATGATCTGCTAAGAGCGGGAATCAATATCAGTTTATGATTGTATCAATATACTAAGAGACCTTTCAATTGACACTTTGAGTTGATTTCTGATGCCGAAAAAATTTTTTAATGGACATAAGCCACTCTAAAGACTTTTAGCACCTTTAAGATATATTACTTTAAATTGACACTTAGATTGACAAATTGCTTAAGGATAAGGACACTTGTTTGACTATTTAGGAATCAAGTGATTCTTTCAAACAAATTAGAGAATTTGACATGAAAACCCTAAGCACTAATTTAGTTAAACTTTTTACTCATAATTAAGCCTATTTTAATGATTAGAGAGATGACAATTAACCAATTTTAATTAATCCTAAAAACAGATTGTAAAATTCCTTCAAGTTGGAAAATTTAATCTTAAGTGTTTTGTCTTGTAAGATAAACGCCTTCTAATGAACACTAATAGATTGGTTCTAAAGAAAAGAACACACATTTGTTTCTGGAAATTTATCCGTTAAGAAAAACAGTTTAACCGGTCCTTAAGATAAAGCTAGTTGTCTCTGGTTATCCTAAATTACAATATTATTTGTTCGATTCCAAAGGAGACAGTTGTTCGGATATAAGATGGGAATGGGTAGGAAATTTATAATTAGATTGATGATTAGAAGATTTCATGCGCGAGCTAGTTGTTTCGGTTTCCTTAATTAGCACATATTTGTCTCAGGTTCCTAAGTACCAATCTAGTTGTTCGTTCTTAATGAAACACAATTTTTTGCGGTCCTTAACAGACATGAAGTGTTCAGATATAGGATACTATTCTTGTTAACACATGGTCTCTGATCATTCCTTATAACAAATGAGGTATTGATCGGTTATTCCCTTATAACATATATGTTGTTCGGGTTCCTTGTAACCACATGAGTTTGTTACGGTCCTTATTAACAAATGAGTTGTTCGATCCCTTATAACATATGAGTTGTTCGGTTTCTTGTAACACATGAGTTGTTTCGTTTTCACCCCCTTAATAGACATATGACGGTTGTTTCGGAAAAATTTCCTTGAGACCCATGAGTTGTTCGGTTCTTAAGTAGTACGAAGTATGTACTCGTTTCCCAAGACAGTCAAGTGTTGGTTCCTAGACACATGAGATGTTCGGAGCAAATTCCTAATAGACATAAAATTGATCGGTGAATCCTTAAGTCATACTTAGTTGTTCGGTTCCTAAGCCATACTTAATTGTTCGGTTCCTGAAGAGAAAAATTGTTCGGTTCTTCAATGAAACGAGTTGTTCGGTTCACCTTTTAATTTTTCACAAACATAACATTTCAAGCATTCAAACTTGATACTTTATCATTCTTATCATAAGAACAACGCTTAAGGACATGAAAACTATCAGGAATCCACAGAATCATCAAGTGTATACACAAAACGAGCACATTTAACCATTAACGCACCATGATATTCCAATACTACAAGTAATGTGAATATTACAGAACATTCAAAACAGCTATTCAAGACAGTGTAGTTTAATCCTAAACACAAAACCCAAAAATTTTATACAACAATTTCACAAAAACCCAAATTTTCGATCATAAATTTATCATATTTCATTCATAACGTTAAACATACATAAAACTAAGTTAAACTAGTACATTACACACCTAAAACTACAAAACCCCTCAACTAATTTGGCGTTTTAACCAAGTTGTTTTTCAAGAACCCTAATTTTGAGAATTAGAGATTTCGATATCAATTGTGGATGAAAAGCCAATTCGTTTGAGACGTAGGTAGGTTAGGTGATGTAGAACATTTTATATGTTGTACCTTAGAGATGAAAACGACTAGAGAAGAATATTGAGGTTGTCGATTTTCGAGGGAGGGAGAAAAATGTTCTTAAGTGTGTTTGAGTTAAGGGTCGACGGATGGGGTGTGTGTGTGTTAATAAATAAGTTACGTTTTTGACACATTCACCCCCTGAAGTTTCAATACCCTTTAAATTTTTCATAAATAAGTTTTATTAGGTAATAAAGGATTAACAATGGCACAAATATCCTAATGTTTTTCTTACCTAGTGCCCAATCTGCTTCTTCTCACTTCCAAATATATACCAATAAACTATAAGACATACTACACTTATAAATATATATCGTACAACGAACAATAATCCGCGAGATCAATGAAATCCGAGAAGCATATAGAGTGTATCCCAGTGGTCGTTATGTCCCAACGAGGCTAGAGATGGAAAATCGAAAGACGATTGATGATTGATGTTTGAATATGACAAAGATTTGATTGAGTATTAAACCTAAAAAACAAATGAACACAAAGATAATCAAGGAACATAAGCTAGAACAAGCATAAAAGCTAGAAATAGTGAAAACACCTAAAACTTTTAAAGCTAAAACACAAATAAGCTCAAATAAGCTTGAGACAACCAAATAAGCTGAGCTCACTCTAAATAAGCAAATTCAAAAAGCAATTAAGCTTAATTAAACAAGAGAAACACAGCAGCACTAACTACCAGTACTAACTTGGAGTTAGTACTGCTAGCTTTAAGTTAGTACTGCTAGGCTAATAAAACACAAAGAGATAGCATAAATGAAGCAAACAAGCAAAACCAGACAGTTACTACCAAAATAAGTCATTTAAGCATAAGAATAAGCAACCAGAATAAACTTATAATGATAAATAAGCTAGAAAACTAAAACTTATAAACAATTGAAAATACTTGAAAAGGAAAATAAGCTAAATAAGTTTACTCCTAAAACATGTAAAGAAAAAATAAGAAATGAAAAAGGTTAATTACTACAAAAAGCTAAGGAAATTTTGAAATAAGCAAAAATAATAAGCTGGTAAGCACAATGTACCACCAGACACACTACAGGTTTTAACTAATATACTAACTTGTGTTAAGTACGCTGGTAAGCTTAAGTTAGTAACGTTCCAAAGTGAACTAGCAACAGAAGTCTACAAAGTAGAACTGCTAGTTGAAATACCCCTTAAAATCATATTTCTTCAAGCTAATTAAAAATAGATAATCAAATAACAAATAAAAAACACATTTATAAGCTACTTTTAATACAAGAATAAGCACTTAAATAAGCTTAAATGGCCTAGCAGTGTTAACTCAAAACTAGCAGTTTTATCAAATGAACTAACAATACTAACTTTAAGGTTGCACAAATCACTTTTAAATTAACAACTAAGCAAGATAAGCACTAAAAGGAGTTCTGCAGTAAATAAGAATAATAAGGAAAAGAGAGACTTACAACACCCTTGCTCAAAACAATGGTCGAAACAAAAGGTTCAACAAACTCTATACTTGTATAAAAACAACTAGTACATGTGCATAGCCCATACAGAACTGGCTTATCATCCATAAGTTAAGCTGTGGTGTATTTGAGAGTGATTTTTTTTGTGATTTTCTCTTAACTACTTAACTTTTTATTTTTACTTAATGAAAACAGCTTATAAGTAAGCTGTGTTGAGAGCTTTTTAAACACAAAACAATACAATTGAGAAACTTAGCATTGTGATTGTAAACTGACTTAAAACTCAAATTTGCATAAAACTTGAAAAGTTACAAAAGCTGAAAGTAAAAGCTTGTAATTGACGAAAAATAAGAGCTAAGTTATAAAAAACTAACAACTACTAGATTTCTAACATTGCTCCAAATTCAGGCTACAAAAAGAGGCATCTTTTATTGCCTTAGTGCCGAAGCCTTGGACTTGCAGCTTGTGCTTCTTTGTAGAGATAGAAACAAAGTGTGCTTGTTGTGTGAGGAGATTCTAAAGCAAATCCCAGCCTTCAATTTCTTTTGTGCTTCATTGGAGACAATCTCAGCCATTGAGAATACTTGGGAATGGTGAGGGATTGCCAACATGGCACTTATACAACTGGGGGGGGGGGTGATAGAGTGGTTGAAAGATTTATCTAGGGTGTTAAGTGGTTTTGCAAGGTAGAAGTATGGGACGACATCCCTACTCTGCACCTGGGTTTTGTTTTGGGCGGGAAGAATGGAGTTTAGGAAGGTTGACAGCTTTTGCCCCTCCATTCTTATAACTTTGTTGTAATTTTCGCCCTTTTGTGATATAACTTTAGAGGTTTGGCAGAACTGGCCCCTAAAGTTATTCTTCACCCGCAATTTTCGATTTCAGCCCTTGTCTTGCTATTTTAGTAATACAACTTGAGGTTTGGCAATTATAGTCCCTCAAGTTGTATTTTCTTCAATTTTTTGACCTTTGACTTTGTCATTTCCATTCCGTGCTTGGTTTTGTTTGTTTTTGGCTTTCTTTTTGTTCCTTTTCTTGAATATCCGGCTCCTTCACAATACAAATGCAAAACATACAAATACAATGTATTTTTGGTACGTTTTTATTCTTTTAAGTCCATTTTTAATGGAGAATGGTATGTGTAATTAAGCACATACCAGCGTCCTCAATTGAGATTAGATAGGCACTTAAAAGAATGAATATATAGTTGAAGCAAGATAGTTGAGATGTTATAAAGATATGAAAAAGATATGAAGTGATTAAAGAGCCTAGCATTATAAAAATTAAACCACGACCCACGTCTTTTGTCATTAGTTCGGACCTCATTAAAATCTCCCATGAGAATTGCCTCTCCGTTCCATCGACTTAATAAGATCGACATATAGTCCCACAAAACCCGTCTAAACATAGGTTGCTGTGGAGCGTAGATAGCCACAATGAGAATCTTGGCTTTATTTGGAATCTACGTCCCATAAATAGCAACAAAACTATCCGAGATCGTAACATAATCTTTCTTGAAGACCGACTCCTCCCAAATACATAAGATACTGAATTCCTTAAAGAATCGCTATAGACGTAATCATAATTTGAATTTCCCCACATAAATTTCACATCCATATGGGAAACCCTATCCATCTTAGTCTCTTGAATCGCAATGAAATTGATTTTATTTTTGTTTGTTAACTCCTTTACCCACTCCTTTTTAGTCTTGTTACCAAGACCTTGAATATTAATGGACATAATATTCATCTAAAAACTACATCATCTCCTTGAATCCCGTTTTAGGACTTACATCTTCTACATCCTATAGAGTACCCAATTGTCGGACCAATACGGATCATTCCTCCTCTAAAATACCCAAAACTGAATCCTCATTTTTAACCTCACTCCCCCCAACAGAATTACCTGAAACCTCCTTTAGCACAAGTTGCGAATTGTTCATAACCTTAGCACTGATCATTAGTGAAAACTCCTTATTCCTTTGGCTGACCTCCTCTCCGATAACATGGTCATTGACATTCGGTTTATCATATCCCACCAGTGTGAATCCAGGGGGGTGAGACAATGAGGGACTCAGATCCTGAATCTCCACTTCAGACTTCTTTTATTTCAATAAGTCATACAGCTCGAACGGATCTTCTGAGTGTTGCTCACCCATATTTTCACTATATTTCTTAGACGAAGCAGAATTATCCCCTAAGATCGTATCGGCAACACTTTCAACATCACTAGTAATAAACTCACCCCCCTCTTCATCATTCAAATGAGACCGCATTTCCTTGAATTCCTCACCACGAACAGAATCATCATCCGAAGAATACACCTTCTCCTTATGCGATACAAAGGTAGGATTCCAAGTAAATAATTCTTTTACACGTACCATAAACACTTTACCTTTTGCTATAATCTTGAACGACTCAAGTATGGAAACAGGATGCTTAGTGATGATGCACACACGTTTGCGACCAAAGGATGAATCATAAGAGTCCTCAATATTCAACATCTCCCCCCATTTTTTTCCAATTCTTGAAAAAGTTTCTCGTGACCAAGCATAAAGCGGAACTCCCTCGATATCCACCCATACAACACGCTCATCACTAACAAAATCCTGAATAACTTCTTGGATAACTTGGAACCAAGAGTTAACCCCAATGTGTTTCATCAAGTTCGCCTTAGTATCAACCTTATCGAATTCAAGCATCACCCACAATCCCCCAAGATAAAATAATTTAACATCCTCGAAACCTTCATCAGCGAGAATAGTCTGTAAATTTGAGATAGAATTGAAATCTTTAACTCTTCCCATAGCACACTTAGAAAAGTCCCGTTCAATGGTACACGCATCGTCTAAAACCAAGGCAGGTGAAGGGGAAATCAAAGAGCCTGGATAAACCGGAGGAGAAGCCCAATTAACAGCAGACACATACGAGCCCGCAAACCCATTATTCTGTTTAGGCCCCAAGGAATTATCCCCATGACCAGGAACCCTAATCGTACCATTCAAAGGAGGGAAATAAGATTTTTTAGAAGATGGTTTATGTGGCCTATCAAAACGAACCTGGTTCGCGAACAAATGGTAACGCCCAATCCATAAAGTACATAAATTCTTCACCAGGCGATCAAGATTAAATACCTTAATGAAACGAACAAATGCGAATCTCTTACCTGCCTTTGATTTCTTAGATGGAATAAACACATCCACCACCGTACCATAGACACTGCATTCTCTCCATAGATCGCGTGAGTTAACAGAATCAGGGAAATTAGTGACGAAAATGGAATGGGAGATCTTCTGAGTAAGCTCTTCATTGGAATTAAGAGGTCGTCTGGAATAATTAACATTACTCCGATGATTTCCAGACATGTTGGATTGAAGGGAGATCCTAAAATTATAAGCGATAATGAATCTGAAAAAGCAGCTAATTAAACCCTAAAACCCACGTCGAATCATATAAAAATCAATTAAAACAAAGATTAATAGACACCCTTCGCGAATGAAACCATCACAAAAGTTTAGGGACGAACGAATCGAAGCCTAAACTCTATCACAGGATCATAGACGAAGAAGAGACCACAATCAATGACAATAAATCAATCGTTATACAATGAATGGTGAATTAACAGGATCGAATTCCATCGCCAAAAAAATTTCGCCTTTCAGATTTAGGGATCTGATTTAGGGATCTTGTAACCAACGATGTTCTTTTTGCTGAAAAAGGTTATTTAAAACTACATGTGACTAATCATATAATAAACTTATATAAAAAAATTCATATAATAAACTTATATACTCAAATGTTGTACTTTCTACTTTCAAAACTATATAAACAAAGAATATATCCACAACGACTTACGGCCCCAAACTCGTCTTTATTAGCATAAACGTATTTGAGTGTGTTGTAGATAATGATAAAGGTGGTTCATTTCTAAATAGGTTATTGTTGTTAAAAGTTTAATGGAGCTTATTGAATATGAAAAATGTTGTTGAATGGAGCGAATATTTGGAATCATATTTTACTCACTAAATCAATTATGCATATTAAGTGTTGTCTTCATGGAGGTGATCAATGATTTGCTATGGATATGGCGCAAAAGACTAAGATTAAGTGGTCGGTTGAAGGGGATGAGAACTCTCGATTTTTTCATGGGATGTTGAATAAAAAAAGAATCAACTGAATATTCGGATTCACCCTCCCCCCCCCCCCTCTACGATTTCCATAATTGGTATTCTATGATTTCCATAATTGGTATCAGGAGCCACATAACAAATGGTTTTAAAAATAGAGCACGATTCATGTATCAAATTACCCATGAAGGGAGATTAAATATGAATAGTGTTTTGTTGCTTAACTTGTATTAGTTTTGTTGTTAAATACACTTAGTATACTAGCTCGAAGTAAAAATGATGCTTAAAATAAGTGTTTTATGTTTTGTATCAAACTCAGTAGGTTCTACATCTTTTCGTTAAGTCACTAAATGATTTTGTACAAAAATAGCAAATTTGTGTCAGGTGCCGGCCCCCTTATCTCCAATGGCCGGTCCCCTTAATTAGGGTGTTGGCCCCCTTATATTTAAGGAGACCACCAGTCTGATTCGGCAAATTTTCAGAAACTTTGAAAATTCATATAAAATCAACCGTAAGTCCGTAGAAGTCCTGCCACCTGTCATTTTGAAGATAATTGAGTCTACTTTTATATAAAAATACTTTCAAGTATTTATCTCTAACTTAAGTAAGTCCGAAAGGCAAAATACCACTTATTGTCTAAAACATTGAGTCTCGTTTTAACGTAAAACTTGTATTTTATCTTTTCCTTTCGAGTCGGTATATCTTTGAAAAATGACGTAATTAACTTTTCAAAAATATTAAAATTGGTTAATTTTTGAAATGGGGAGGAAACTAATTCGTTTTTAAACAAAACCGAGCTAAGTATACATTGTTGTATCTAATACA
Organism: Tanacetum coccineum; assembly: GCA_026074375.1. Lineage (NCBI taxonomy): Eukaryota > Viridiplantae > Streptophyta > Magnoliopsida > Asterales > Asteraceae > Tanacetum > Tanacetum coccineum. The sequence continues at coordinate 17,360 of BQNB010047338.1, read as the reverse complement.
CAAAACGACGACAAGTACTCTTATGTGTTATGCTATGTGATTATGTGCACTTCTTTGTGTCTTAAGTTTGTTAATAGAAATTATTAAATGATCGTTGCTATTTGTAATTGAGCTAATTGAATATCTAAGCACATGTGCCATGTACACTATTCGTTTGTAGCTAGTTTTTCGGATTATGCCTAACTAGAACTTATGCTAGATTTCTTGTACTAAGTTGCGAAATTGTATTTGCATTGCATATAGGCATAGATCACTTAATTTACAAATGTTACATAAACATCTTGTAAATCTTTTCGAGTATGGGAATATACTTAGGAATAAGAGTTCAATAACTTGTCAAGTATATTATTAAATGTGTTAAAACTAGTCACCTAAATATTTCTAACGATTTAATCTATTTTCAACAACACGTTTAAATATTTTCAACAACTTGCTTTGTTTGACCTTGGGTTGGTTAAACAAAAGAAAATATTGTATTAATACAATAGTAACTAAGAAAAAGAAAATGCTTGTGCTTGCATGGTTCTAACATACACACATAATTATATTTTTTTAAACATATAGTATTTTACAAAAGATGTGTGTTGTATAAAAATGGTTAGAAAACTCATTTATATACTCATAAAATGTCAAAAACTATGCATATTATACATAACAACAAATAGTTTTTCGCACAAGTAAAATTTACGACAATCTTGAAATAAGAAATTAACTTATCATTATTCATCAACCTCACCTTACAACTAATCTTGGGATTAATGGAACACACTATTTAAATATTTATTTATTTTCTTTTAAATGAGTGTTCGTGAGGGTCAAGAAAGATTTCAAGAATATATCAATTCATTATTCAAATTATGATTGATATTGTTATTGAATCTAATTGACAAGTTTTCGTGTATGGACATGAAATCGGATTCTTATTTGTTTAATTTCAAGATTATATCAAAATATAACAAAAGATATCATTTTGGATCTACATAACTCAATCACACTTGATTGATATGAAAATAATTACATCCTTTTCTAGATGAAAAGAATATGCATCGGATGATAACTCACACTTGTGTTGATGATGTCATATTGAGTCTACTTGTTCAATGGTTGTGTTCTAAATATTATACCAATATGTTCAATAGATGTATAAAATACACAATGAAGTAGGATTGACGACTTGGATCTTTCGTCCGAAATATTCAAGCAATTTACATTGCAATGCAATTGGTAAATGTGTCATTTCTGATAAACCAAACACGAGCAAACTAACAATATATGTAAACATTACTTATACAACATAAAAGCACGACTCAAAGCTAAAATTCACTTTTAACTAAATTCTTAAATAAGAATAATATTCTTGTTTATTCACCTAGGATAACATGATGTTTGGGAAACATTATGTTTAAAGATTTTATGGACTTATCATATTAAACGATTGATAAAGGATAACATATATCCTATACATTTTATATTCTTTGTAGCATAAATGGTTGTGTTACAAAAAAATACACTACATATAATTTGAATAATATAAGTTATTAGAATTGAAAAATAACCTATCAAAATATGTGTCAATGCATAAATCAAGTAAAAATACTTATTTAATTATGATATACAACATTGATAAGAATAATAATTTTAGAAAAGCATATTTGTTTAAAAATAAAATATGTCTCTTTTTAATTATTTATCATTAAAGAATCACAAACTCAATTAAAAATAAATAATATTGATGAGATTCATTTCACATGACATGAAATGGAGAATTCTTAAAACACTCTCAATATAACATATTTGTCACAAATAAGCACATCTCTTGGCTTTTGAAAAACCAAACACGTTAAATATCACATGTGACAACTACACATGTAAGATGACTAAATATAAGACATCCATTAAATCAAGCAATATGTAATCAAAACCAAACAATCTATAGATCTCGAACAAAAGATTAAAACATCTTGCTTACGCTTATCTTAGAATTCCACACATCTTGATTAGGATTATGCGAACCGAAATTAAAGTATGTTAGTTGAGTCATGCTAGGCCCTCTATGAAATGATAATACAAATTTTATCTTTGCTACACTTCATTAGGCAAATATAAGAATTCTATTTTGTCTAACATGAGAATGACTACTGGAGAATCTATTGCACTAGAAATTCAATTTGACCTAACGGTTGAATTGCTTCCAAGAGTGAAGTTGGGTTCGGTGTATAACCCGTAAAAATGGTCGTGTTTAGCCTGAATTGAGCACCACTAGTGATAGTCTCATATTCATTCTCTAATTTGATTAAATGGCTCTTCCTAAATATGCCTAATGATAGTCTACATCGATAGACTTTGTATCTCATTAGGAGTACACACTAAGCACGTAGAAATTAGGCTTTTCCTTAGTCAATCTAGACACAATGCACCTCACATATGTGCTTTAATGTTTCAAGATGATTACTTGTTCTGGTTCCTAAACATTATGTGTTTATGCATACGTCATGGAGTCTTTTTATTTTTGGTTTTAGGTCGTTTTATTAAAACAATGATTGCCATGCGTTTGTTAATTACAAATAATATCTAAAAACATTTATTTATATTTTTCTACTTCTCGATGTTTTGAAGATATACAAATGTAAAAACATTTAAGATATAAATAACGTTTACAATTATTATCGTAAATTTCTATTTAAATGTAAATCACTTTAGGTATGTATAAAACAAATCATTAATCATAATTATGATCAAGAAAAATATTTTTTCTACCATCACATTTTTACAAAGTATTTGGTGTGATACCGAGGGAGTTGGTCGTGTCTTGTCCTTAAGCATCGTGGTCCTAGTTCTCTAAGCATTTGTCGGTCGAATTCGTTATCGTTGGTTCCTAAATACATTATCGTGTTCTTAAGCATTCGTCATGACTTCTTTTTATATTGGATTTAGGTTGTTATTATTATAATAAATGATGTTTGCGTCTGTTAATACAAATAGATATCTAAAAAACATTATTAATATTTTTCTACTTCTCGATGTTTTGAAGATAACAAAATGTAAAAACATTTACGATAAAAATAAACGTTTACAAATTATTAATCGTAAATTTCCATTTCAAATGTAAATCACTTAAGGTATGTATAAACAAATCATTAAACATAATTAGTGATCAAGAAAATATTTTTTCTTAACCATCACATTTTTACAAAAGTATTTTTACAAAATAAATATATATACAAAATACTTTTTAAATAAAAGAAATGTTTTATTCAAACATAAAATTTCAAATCTGGTTCTCCCCTCAAAATAGAAGCTTCTATACCAGATAAAACCTTCCCCACTAAAAGACAAAAAGGGAAGCATTAGTCTACGGCCGCCCCTTATAGGCCTGGCGGTCCCCAGATATATCTGGGACCGCCGGCAGTTACCGTTGGGTTTTCCAGCCTATAAATACTGCACTATTCCCAGCTAAAAAATAGACCTTTTTGAACGAATTTTTTCAGTCTTCTTTCTCTCACTAAATCTCTTGATCACTAACATTGTTTGATCTTGTTTCAAGTGATCCAATCTCTTCTTTCTCATCTCTCTTCCCTTCTCTATCAAGTGTAAGAGAAGAACAATCGTATTCGCCAAGAAACGAATTGTTGTAGTCTAGTGATTTCCATTCTTTCTTTTTTTTTTTTTTTTCCTTATAATAGAACCAAATATCTATCTTGATTATCTTGTGTGGTTGTGTAAATCAGATAGTGTATAAATTCGATAGTGTAGATCTTATGATGGTGTATTACTTGTGAAGTGGTAGATTGGTTCTAGATAAGATTATGACTCGACATTTAGTTTAGTGTCAGGAAATAACGTAAGCGACGTGTAAATGGGTTTTCTCTGCACTAAAAGGAGTGAAGTGTTTCAAATGCTTTAAATTTAGTTAATGACTGAAAATACCAATTTTTTATTGGGATACACACGGGTAATAGTATAAAACCCACAGATGTCAGTATAATTTTTTAGGTAAGGACCCAGCGTCCACAGGGGATTCGGAGTAGTGTTTAAATAATCAGAAGAAAATAAACTTTAACTTGAAAATGACTTTTTGTTTTACCAATGATAATAGAGATGACTACTCGGATAGTTGCAAATAATTTATAAGCGTTGGAAATGATTAGACCACAAAGATGGGACCTCAGCTTTATATAATAGGATTTTATCGTTTAGATAATGTTGTTAACATAACTAACTTACTTAACTCAAGATTATATTAGTTATTTAATTGACCATATTGTGTCACTCAATATAATCCAGTTACTAGGATATCCAACTGTTTTTTTGTTTTATCTATTTCATAATGTGGTTTTCTCGGCACTTGCGATAAAGATCATAGACAATTCTTTAATACCGCATTACTTTCATTTCAGGGTCTTTCGTCCATACCTATTGGTACTAATTATATTTAAGTGAATATGCAAAGATGGACAAGATAAGATATATTGGATTGCAACATAAGCTTGAGATTAAGGATCTGATTATACCATGTGCTTATTCATTACATATCATTCACGTGTTGTCATGAGAGATTAGGCCTCTATGGCTTAAAGTGTTCATAACAATAGTTTATTTAAAATAAAGCTTCCATTTATTTCAATAACTAAGTTGATAATTGTCTTTGTTCTTGATCGTTTAATCTTTGTTCTTTAAAGGAGTAATGTTTTGGTGTTTGTATGAGGTAAGAGGATTGGTGTGTGTGTGTGTTATATGGAATGAGAAGAATGGAGAGGAGTGAGTTGAGAGTGAAAATTCGTCCTCTACTTATAGGTTGAATTTGGGTGAAAAGGTGCGGAGCAAACACAACATTTTGACGGCACACTTGATGATTATATGCTATAGCATTTAAAAAGGTTTTTTGCGAAAGTGCGGAGCTACAAACGGTATGTGTGGCGGTGGAGGTTTTTTGGCTTTTACGTGTAAGTACGGTGTAAATGGGTGGAGTACAGAGTACTCTTGTTATTTAGCTTGATAGCTTTCTGCTCTTGTATTTGCCTTTCTAACTGTGTAATTTCTTGAGTGATCGTTTTTATTGTCTTTTTCCATTGTAAACCTGTATGCATTTAGCTTTTAAAGTATCGATAAGTTTAAGTTGATATGATAAAATATATACAAATAATGCCATAGAAAACATGTATAATCTGGGCGTTATCAAATCCCTCTACACTTAGCTTATTGCTTGCCCTCAAGCAATCAAAGCGAGAAAATAAATCATTTATCGTGACTTGGAGAAAATTTGGGATTTAATAAAGAGTTTTGCAAATTAAGTGTACTTTTCAGGCATAGACATATAACATAACACCTCATATAGGGATAATGTTTGATTTTAATTCACTCATACCACTCAGATAGGGTTTATATATATGTGAAGAACACTCAATTTGCACAGGAATAATCTAGACAACTACCATAGGCTTGTATTTAACACATAAACATGTCCGTTGCGGCGTGAGCACCTAGACAAAAATCTCAAAGAGGCAAAACGTGATATTGATGAGGGTGAGTAGCAGATACTTGATTCCACGTGCTAAACTTTTCCTTATACTTTAAAATTTTATTATTATTTTTTTCTTTCTTTTTTTTTTCTTTTTTTTCATACCAAATACTATGATAATTAAGGCTGGCACAAAACTTCTTCTTCATTGAGCACATTTTTTTTGCTCCTTAGGTTACCTTTAGGGATTCAACAATATAAAGCGTGTGACTATAGTTGACATGATTACATAGGGATTTATTTCACCTCTTATCATACGATTTTGTCTATAAATTAACCTCACTGCGGTCTAGTAAATGATGATTAAGCACAAGTTCTAGAGCTTCTAAATTACCGGCTCGCTCAAATATAATGATAAACCAATACCAATGTTCCAGAAAAGGCGACAAAACCACATATACACATCTATAACGATGGAATAGATACATATGATTGCTCATTCCTAAACTCAAACAAGCTAAAGGCATCAATTATCTTGGATACCAAAGGTGGATACCCGAATATTCTTATAGGTTTAGAATGCTCACAATTTAGTGGAGTAGGACGTGCTAGCTATAATGTCAATCCGTTTGGATTTGCCTTACTAAGAGCATTTTTTAATTTTTAAAGCATATATATATTAAGATTTTTCATAAAATATTAGTTGAAATTTTTTTAACAGGGCAAACAAGGAGGGATATGATTAATTTTTCCTATTTGGCTCCCCTCCACACTTAAGTTGAACATTGCTCTCAATGTGATAACTGATAATTAAGATAAAATTAAGGGAAAATGGTACATCCCGAGGCATAAGAAAATGTATAGCTGAGAGCTATTCTTGAGCAAACTTCATAATTTTCCATATCTTTAAGCTAAATTTCCTGCATAAGAGTAAACAAACAAAAGCACACAAAAAGAAAATATTTTTGTTTTGTTTTTTTTAGAAAATAAATAAAATATATTAGTAGAAGAATGAAGGAGGGACTCCTCCACACTTAAGTGAAGCACGGGTTGCCTCCCGAGAAGCGCTTAATTTTTAAGAGAGTTTTAGCTAGACTCGTACTTCGAGAGTCATTCTTTTGGGAAAAAAGGGAGTAACTGCTTCCCTTGAGTTATTGTCTTCTTCATGATATAGTTTGAGTCGTTGGCCATTGACTATGAATGTCTTTCCATCTTTTTCATAAAGTTCAACATACCTGGATGGATATTGATGTTTCACTATATAAGGTCCTAACCATCGAGATCTAAGTTTGGGTTGTTTAAATTTGTATTTTGAGTGAAATAGCAGAACTTTGTTTCCTTGTTTGAATTCTTTTCTCATTCTTAACTTTCTGTCATGCCAGAGTTTGGTTCTTGCCTTGTATAGACGAGAGTTTTCGTAAGCTTGATGTCGAAGTTCATCTAACTCATGTAACTGAAACATTCTTTTCTCACCAGCAGCGATGAGATCTGGATTACAATTCTTCAGAGCCCAGTATGCACGATGTTCAATTCAAATGGTTTCTTGACCAAATAGCAGGATTGTCTTTAACAGTTTTTTCAAGAATTCTTTTGAGAGCTCTATTCTTGTTTTCAACTTGACCACTGGTTTAAGGATGATATGATGTATAGAAACGGTGGTTAACTCCATATCTTTTCATGGTTCTTTCCATTATTTTGTTGCAGAAGTGAGTACCTCGGTCACTGATTAGAGCTTTGGGCATTCCAAAATGGCAAAATAGTTTCTTCAAGAAGGTGATAACTACTCGGGCATTGTTGGTTGGTAAAGCTTGAGCTTTGGCCCATTTAGATACATAATCAACGGCGATAAGAATGTATTCAAACTTATATGATTTTGGGAATGGTCCCATAAAGTCGATACCCCATATGTCGAAAATTTCACATACTTGGGATGGTTATTTAAGGGGCTATTCATCACGTTTTGTATAGGATTTCATGTTTTTTTTTGGCATACTTCACTATATAGCGGAATAGGGTAGAGTATGAGCTTCTTTAATGATTGTCGGCCAGTAAAATCCTGAATCAAGGACTTTTTTAGCAGTTATGTTGGGTCCATAATGTCCACCGGTTGGTCCGTGGTGACATTGATCTAAGATGGTTCGAGTTTCTGGTCCAGAAATATAACGTCTGATCATACCGTCAGAACATACTTTAAAAAGGTAAGGTTCCTCCCAAAAATAGTGTTTGAGGTCAGAGAAGAATTTATTCTTTTGCTGATACGTCATTCCTTTTGCTATAATATCACCAACCAGGTAGTTTGCAAAGTCAGCAAACCAAGGTTCATCTTTGGTGTTGATTTCCATAAGAGTTTCTCCAGGAAAGTTATCATCGACTTCACTGTCATCGCTTATTTCATCATTTTCAATCCTGGATAAATGATCAACAGTAACATTTTATGTTCCCTTTCTATCTTTGATTTATATGTCAAATTCTTACAGGAGTAGAATCCATCGAATAAGGCGTGGTTTAACATCTTTTTTCTTGAATAAGTGCCCTAGAGCTAAATGATCGGTGTGAACAATAGTTTTTGAGAGAATGAGATAGGATCTGAATTTGTCAAATGCAAAAACTACAGTCATAAGTTCTTCTTCGGTTATGGTGTATTTTTGTTGAGCGGGATTAAGGGTTTTGCTTGCGAAGTAGATCGGGTGAAAGTTTTTACCATCTTTTTGACCTAAGACGGCTCCCACAGCAAAATCACTTGCATCACACATAAGTTCATTATGGAAAGATTCTAAGTTTGGCATTACGATTACAAGGAGCAATTTTGAGTTCTCTTTCAATGATTCGAATGCTTTTTGACATTCATCATCGAATTCAAATGGAGTATCTTTTTCAAGCAGTTTAGTTAGAGGCCGAGCAATTTTCGAGAAATCTTTAATGAAGCGTCGATAAAAACCGGTATGTCCGAGAAAGCTTCTAATACTTTTAATATTAGTAGGGGGTAGAAGTTTTGAGATTACGTCGATCTTTGCTTTGTCGACTTTAAGTCCGGCGCTAGACACCTTGTGTCCGAGCACAATTCCTTCTTTGACCATGAAGTGACATTTTTCCCAATTAAGGACAAGATGAGCATCTTTACAACGTTGGAGCATTTTATCAGGTGTTTAAACAATGTGTCGAAAGAGTTTCGAATAAGAAAAAATCATCATGAATTCTTCGACTGATTCTTTGATCATATCAGTGAAAAAATTAACAAACTTACACCTTTGGAATGCGGCAGAGCATTACTTAGACCGAAAGCATTCGCTATAGCGTTACATGCCCGAAAGAACATGTGATTGTTGTTTTCTCTTGATGCTAGGATCGATAGGAATTTGGTAATTATCTAATAAAAAAACCATCAACGGAATAGGAAATATTTACTTTGCTAGTTTCTCTAGTTTTGGATCATATTGGTAGGGAAATGATCTTTTGCGGGTTGCTCATTGAGTTTAGATAGTCGATGAATACTCACCAACCATAATTGGTTCTGTTGGAAACAAGTTCCATCGTTTCGTTTGTGACAACTGTAATACCACCTTTCTTTGGTACACAGTGAATAGGTATAACCCAAGGACTATCGGCAATTGGATAAATAATACTGGTATCCAAGAGTTTCTATGATTTCTTTCTTAAAAAACCTCCTGCTGTGTAGATTTAACCTTCTTGGTTTTTGGATAAAGGGTTTCTTATCATCAGAAGTTGTATCTTGTGTGTGCCAGGTATGATGGGAAAATTACCAAGAATGTCAGTTGTGTTTCCAAGCTAAGCTGCTTGTGCTTTTTAAGGATAAATACCAAGTTTGTTTTTATTTTCTTTGGTAAGTTGAGATGATAAGATAACCGGAAGAAAAGAGGGTTCTTCTAAGAATACATATTCCAAATTATCAGGAAGGGGTTTAAGTTCAAGATCCGTAGGAGGTTCTTCAAGGTATGTCTTGATTTTATAATCTATATTGATAGTTATTTTTTCAGATGGGAGGGCTTTCAGGAAAAAAACTGTCGGATTCAAAGTTAGAGTTTTCATCAGCAGTTATTGCCATGAATTCATCGAATTCAGCAAAGATTTCTTCTTCGAGAAGGGTTCCTTCGATGGAATGAAGGATTTTACTACCTTCATCTAGAAGAGCGTAGAAATCTTCCTTTAAGATTTCATCAATAACATCTATACTAAAACAGGTATCATCGTTTGAATAAGAGTGTTTTATCGCAGAATCGATATTGAAGATGATTCGTTCAGTTCCAACTCCAAGGTTGAGTTGTTTTTGTTTAACTCAAATTACTGCATCAGCAATGTGAAGAAATGGTCATCCCAAAATGAGAAGAACTTTACTATCTATTTCGAGAATAACGAAATCGGCAGGAAAAGTAAATTTACCAACTTCATCGAGCATATTTTTAGCTATTCCAACGGGGTATTGGAATGATCTATCGGCTAATCTTACACTCATTTTGGTAGGTTTAAGAGTTTCGAGAGATAGTTTTGCATATAACGAATATGGCATAAGGTTAATGCTAGCACCAAGATCGGCTTAGGCATTGCAGGAGAAGGTCTTGTTAAAATTACATGGAATAAGAAAACTTCTGAGATCTTCGAGTTTAGGTGGAACTTTATTTTGGATCATTGCTGAACTTTCATTGCTTAAGAAAGCGGCAGAAATTTATTCAATTTTGTGTTTGTTGCTTATGAGTTCCTTGAGAACTTTTCCATAGTTAGGCATTTTGGCTAAGACGTCGATAAGAGGTACATTGATTCGGACAGCTTGAATCATGTCAAGAAATTTTCCGTATTGAGCTTCTATTTTCTCTTTCCTAAGATGTTGAGGATACATGATTTTTGGTTTGTATGGTTTGGTTAACGAAGTCTCTTTAACTGGTTTTGGATTTTGAATTTTTGGTGTCGGTCCCTCGTCTTCATCATCGCTATTGAAGTTGATAGGGTTTTCAGAATTGTTTTGTTGATCATTTGGGTTTACTGGTGGGTTGTAGGATTTACCACTCCTTGTGAATACGACATTCACATGCTTATTGCAAGATTGTGGTAGTTGATAGGCTTTGGAGTTGTGCCCTTTTGGGTTTGGTTGAGTGTTACTTGGAAGAGATCCAGAAGGTCGACTAGATTGCTTATCAGCAAGTTTGTTGAACTTAGTCTCAAGATTCTAGATTGAAGCTTGGTGATTTTTAGCTACAGTTTCGAGTTGAGTTTTGAGATCCATGAATGTTTCTTTGACAAAAGCATTGGTTGTTTGTTGAGATTTCATGAAATCATTGAATTGTTTCTGAAGATCATATGGTTTATCATCGGTATTGGACTGGTAGTTGTCTCGGTTATAATCATTCCATCCGCTTGAACGCCAATTATCGCGATTCGAGGTACTAGGTCCCGGTTATCATTGTTAAACTCAAGTCTTACGGAAGGTTTGCATGAATTTGACTTCTTCCTCTTGGGACATAGGTGTATCATCTTCATCATGGGGAAAATAACCCAGGTTTTGTTTTCTTAACTTTAGACTGGAGTTCTTTGTACTGAGCATCTATTTTCAGAGTCATGGCATCCATTCGGGCCATAATTTTGTCAGTATTAGAATTACTGCTACCTTCATCGGCGAAAGCAACGGTTTTCTTAAGAGATGATTTGGTTTTTTGATTTTTAGCCCACTCGAGCTTGAGTAAGACTTTATCTTCGAGAAGTTGATAAGCTTGATTTGGTGTTTTATAGAGAAAAATTCCACCGGCTGCGGCATTCAGAACTTCTTGGGTTATTTCGCTGAGATCATGATAGAAGATTTTTATTATGTTGCCTTTGGACAGATTGTGACCATGGCAGTTTCAGAGCATTTCCTTCATACGAAGCCAGGCATCGGTTAGTGATTCGTTTTCATGTTGAGAGAAGGCTCAAATTTCTCCGAGGAGTCAGTCGAAAAGAGCTGGGGGAAAGAATCGGCTAATGAAAGCGGTTCGAAGTTTATCCCATGTTTTGATAGTTCCTTCGTTGAGTTCGTCCAGCTATGTTTTTGCTTCTCCAGTTAGTGATAGGGGAAACATCATCAGGCGGACGGCTTCATTTTTAGTATCTATGTATTTAAACATATCGCAAATTCCGAGGAATTCATGAATGTGTTTATGAGGATCGGTTTTGGTTCTACCATCGAATTGGTTTCCTTTGATAAGAGTCAAGTGGTTACCTTTGATGGCAAATTCGTTTACAGTTTTAGGAATAGTGATCGTTGAACCAGGGTCGAGTTGACAATTGGTCGAGGAGCACTCATGTGGTGCATCATCCTTTGGGTTTCATAATTATCAAAAAAAATATCATAGAAAGATAAGTGATGGAAGTAATTGATGTCAAGAACTGGCGGGTAGACAATTCTCGGGTGTTGTGGTGGATTATTTCTTTGATCGTATGGAACTCTTCTGTTTTGTCGACGAAGTCTTCGATTCAGAGTACGTTCAGGTTCAGGTAACGGTTCAACAACTTTAGAACTGGAAGCACATGTATGCATCCAAGAGAGAAATTGTTTAAGTCAGTTTGTCAGAAAACTATACGGCGATTTTTTAAAAAGAGTAGGAGTTAAAGTAATTTTCCAGAGTTGACTACAGAACAGCTTAAAAATCCCCGGCAGCGGCGCCAAAAACTTTGATGTGTTTCAAAAGCTTTAAATTTATAATGACTGAAAATACCGATTTTATTATAGGGAAACACACGGGTAAAAGTATAACCCACGAATGTAATATAATATTTTTAGGTAAGACCAGGTCGTCCACAGGGATTTGAGTAGTGTTTAAATAATCAGAAAGAAAATAAACTTTAACTTGAAAATGACTTTTTATTTTACCAATGATAATAAAGATGACTACTCAGATAGTTGTAAATAATTTATAAGCGTTAGAAATGATTAGACCACAAAGATGGGACCTCAGTTTATAAAAAGGATTTTCTCGTCAGAAAATGTTTTTCACAAACTAACTTACTTAACTCAAGACTTATATTTAGTTAACTAGACCATATGTGTCACTCAAATAATCCAGTTACTAGTATATCAAAGTTTTTCTGTTATCATATTACGAAGTGGATTCTCCTGGTACAAGCGATAAAGATCATAGACAAATCTTTAAAACCACATAGATCATACCAGGTCTTTCAACCTATACCAATATGATATATAATTTTATGTTGTAAACTAAGCATGGACAAGATAAGATATATAGGATTAACTAAGATTGGATTTAAAGGGATCACTGTCATACCAAGTTCTTATTAATTATCTAACAATTCAGCGGAGTAGTCATGTGTGATGTTAGCCTCTTATGGCTAAAGTGTTCATAACAAAAGTAGATTTAACATAAACTTCCATTATTTCAATAACTAAGTTGATAATTGTCTTCATTCTTGATCGTTTAATCTTTGTTCTTCAAAGGAGTAATGTTTTGGTGTTTGTATGGGGTAAGAGGATTGGTGTGTGTTTGTGTTATATGGAATGGGAAGAATGGAGAAGAGTGAGTTGAGAGTGAAAATCCGTCCTCTATTTATAGGCTGAATTTGGGTGAAAAGTGCTTAAATGCACTAGCATTAAATGTTATTTGAGAAAGTACGGCACACAAAAGGTAAGTGCAGCGGTTTTTGGCTATTTTAGTAAGTGCGGCGTACATTGGTGGAGTATGGCGTACTTCTTGTTCATTTAGCTTGATATCTTTTCTTCTCTTTGTATTTGTCTTTCAAAATGTGTAATTTCTTGAGTGATACGTTTTTATTGTCTTAAGTGTAGATGCAAGCAATTGAAGCTTTTAAGTATTCAAAGTTCGTGTGGAAATATGAATAGAATTTATACAATAACGCATAGATAAACATGTAGTATTTGGGCATTATCAGGGAGAATGGGGAAATGCGGGGGGGGGTCTTGTTGACATTGTAAAATTCTCGGAGTCGGATTACTCGGGGAGTAGAGTAGGGCAAGGAGGCAGCTCTAGTAGCCAACAACCACCTATTAAATCTTGGTTTGTATTGCGTTTTTGATTGTTCCTTCTATCATTTCTTTATATTGTTGTGATTCTATCTTATTGTTGGTTTAGTTATAATTATAGTAGATACTTACATTGTTTGTTGGTGAATATATACTCGGGGGGGGGGGATCTAACAATATTTTCGAAGTAAATTTTAAATGAGATGAAACCGGCTATACTATTCAACCCCCCCATATAGTTTCCACAATTGGTATCAAAGCCACGAGGTCACTCATGTTTTTTGAAATAATACTTTATTTTTAAAGGTTGAACCGAATCTATCGGATTTGACAAATATCTAGGAAGGGGAATCCATGCAATGTCCACTACTTTTTGAAAGTGATAAGTTTTACTATCTTATATTTTGCCGACTTATCACCAAAAAACAACACTTTAACGGGCAAGGTTGTACCCGAATGGGTAGATTTCATGGTTAAGTAGGGTGTCGACACTAAGAGCAAGGCACAGCTAACCTTATATTCTTTCAGTTTTTAAATTACCTAATTAAGTTATCTCTAATTTCTTATTTAATACCTATGCTATATACATTTTGTCTATATGATATGGAGGGTTTTCAATGCCAAAGAGACTGGGCACAGGTTTTTGGTGACAAAAATCTAATTCTCAAACCACAAATAAACATGCAAGAAAACAATCAGAAGATAAAAGAGCGTATGGTCAAGCAAAATTAATAGAAAATCACGTATTTAGCCATATTAAATCGATTGAAAATTGCGTTTGTTTATTTAGTGCCAATGTATTTCTTATCTCGGAAGCGGCATATTCATTCTTAAACTTAGGGGACTTACAGCTTAAGGCCTAGACAGTTGAATCCTGTACAATTACGTATCGCATAAAGCATCCTTTTAGTTTTATTTATAAATCTTATCTTGGGATTAAAAGCTATGGTAATCTTGATAAAACCTTTCCCATCGGGAATTTAAACACTTATGTTTGACGGTATTTTATATACTGATAGTCCACTGTTCAAATATTTATCAATTAATAAAGAACATACTTGTTGAAAAATTACGGGTCACCTGCCGGTCCAACTAAGCTCTTAATTTAAAGACAAAGACAGAACGTTATTTGTGATCCTATTGGTCTAGTTAATATAAACTCGTTTATGGAGAGTATCCAAATATATAGCCTTACTGTTAGGCTCAACTAGATACCAGTGTTGGAAAAGGCGCATATTCAAACACGTAGGCAAGTATCATGTGTTAACACTAATTAAAACTTTCAACGTATTTAAGATTATCAATTTTAAAACAAACTAAACATTAAATATTCATTAAGATGGCTAATACCCTAGGGTATTAGCCCATAACCATTGTAATTATACAAGCGTGATCAAACAACCAAGGTAAACTAAACATTTTACCGAACGATACCAAAAATTAAATGATTACAAGAGTATAGGAATTACGCGATGTCTTCTATGGAATTGTAATCAATGCTTGACCTTTGGTTACTATTCTTTTCTTTAGAAAATTGTCTTTCATATGTATGGTATGGAGAATATGATTTTGCACACTGAAAACTCGTTTTTGAGTCTTCTATTTATAGTGTCTGAAAAAGTCTGGATACGCCGTATTAAGCTAGGTCAATACGGCGTATTGGGATGTTTCCCTTGGAGTGGGCGCAAAGTTTATAATCAATCTGATATAACTTCCTAAAATATATTTATTCACCAAATATTTAAATAGTTATCCAGCTAGATACGGCGTATGGTAGATGAGTGATACGCCGTATTGGGAATTATTTGTACGCGTTTTCTTGTGAAGAGTTGGCGCTGATACGCCGTATCACTTTTCTGGATACGGTGTATTGGTAAAAAATAAGCAATCTTCAAATATCTTTGTTTTAGCTCCAAAATATGCGCCTTTTAGCATGTCTTCACAAATCACTCCTTAATTACTACAAATAACAATTTTAAGCAATTAAGTACAAATTCTTGCAATAATTATATAAAAGTGGTTAGTTTATTCAGGATAAATGATGGTATAAATGTGACGTTATTTGATGTCATTAAATATCTCCCTACTTGAATCCTACTTGTCCTCAAGTAGACTCTAGATTATATGGAAAATGTATCCCAACTAAAGTCAAGGATTTTTCCGTTTAAGCACTTCTTTTAATTTAATCACCTATACAAGACTAAGCACCTCACGAAATATGGAAATGAAAACACTCAGATAACTCAACTAATCTAGGGTATAACATTTAATTGGTACGCTCATTTGCTCGGTCGTTATTAGCTTCATATCATATGCTTGGCAAAGATACACATCTCCACCACTAGAGCAACGTAGAAGAAAGAAACAAAGTCAAAAGGTTATATTGGGTTTTTATTGTCTATAGGCTCAAGGTGTGATTATTCTAACAATTTTTCACCGATAGTACCACAACAAGGCAGCTGGATCACACATATATGGCCGTAACGACAGAATAGACATGTGTGTTCGATCACATCCTCATTCGAGTTTAACCAAGGGTTAGGATGAAGAACAATATAGGGTAGGGATCTTCTAGTTTTCACCAAATGTATAAACCAAACAAGTGTCGTGAATTTGCATATATGACCGTAACGACGGAATTAGACTTGACATGACTCGATCTAAACCTCATTCAAGTAAAATTTAGGTTAATTGCTAGGAAAGGGATCAGCAACTTGTTGTGAAATTTAAAAATTCATAAACAAAATAGATTATAGCTTTAACAAATAATGTAGGTGCTAGTAATACTTTCACTGACGTTCCATGATAAAGACTCAAAATATATATAAACGCCTCGATCATAGAGATGACAAAGACAACCTAAGTTGGCGTTCCCACGATGGTTAACTTCCCAATTATCCCAAAGTTACATAATTTTACAAAAGTTGTGACATTGGCCACTTAATACAAAACTATACATCGTCACATATCAACGAATAATTGATCCTTCTAAGAATTTCACCGGTTTAAGTTTAGCGAACCGACTATAAATCTTCCTTCTCTTTTTTGATGCATTTTCTATTTTTTCAAAAAAATATTCATAACATAAACCTCGGTACAATTTCACTGTCTTCACAATCATAATTTCTCCGGATAATTTTTCCTTTAACACTTCATCTTCGGACATAATACATAATCACAAAAATAGAAAAATACACGAGCTACATATTTTTCCAATGCATTGTGCAAATTCTCGGCCATAACAGAGATAGAAAATTTTCACTTTGACACAGGAAATACAAAACTTTACACAAAAGCAACTAGCAACTACGATTATGCATTGTGCAAATTCCCGACCATAAGTATGCTTAATCTACAGGGTAGGCTAAGGTGTAAAGGTGTAACGAAATAGACATATGTTATGAAAAAGACTTGAATGGCTCAACCAATTTTCCAGGGGATCTTACTCTTAAAGCGAGAGTAAGCAAAGGGTTACACGGGATTTAACTAACCATTGTAGTTAGTTAATTTTACAACATTTAGGCTTTTTGGTGTATTCCTAGAAATTTACCAGGTAAAAATGTTTCTCCATCTAAATCCATAGTACTCATTGTTGTGGTATCGAGTGATATACCAAGCAAAGTTCTAAAGTCCACTACATCACTAACACACTCATATTTTTGTGGAATTTTTAGTAAACGTTTGGAAACAGAATAGGCTTAATTCTTACAATTTGGCATTAAGGGTTATAGTGCACGAGGTCATGTAACCAGTAATTTTTACAAAATTTATGATAGAAAAAAATTTTTTAGCATAATTTAAGCATATAGCATATTATTTGTAAAAGACAGGACAAGTAGGCATTCTAATTCTCCATCCCCCCACTTAAATTATACAACGTCCTCGTTGTACAGATAAAACAATTAAAGAAAATGGGAAATA
>BQNB010047337.1:15292-43182 GCA_026074375.1 Tanacetum coccineum | reverse complement strand
AAGTACAAGCTAAAGGAACAAAGGTACAAGTGATTAAAGCTAAATTTTAAAAACTTAAAAGAAAATACGAAAAATTACAAAACTGAAAATAAAAACTAACTAACTCCCCTTTTCTTCTGTCTTCTTCTTCTTTTATAAGCTAACTTATGTGTTTGTTGTGAGAGTAAAAAGCTCAAAGCAATCTTGGCCCTTCAATTTCATCAATAATCAATCATAGCCGTTGGATTTGTCATGGGGAAGTGTGGGATTGCCAAGTGGGATTAGGGGATTAGTGGAGGAGGGGGAGAGTTTTACCCATGGGGTGGTTTGGGTTGCAGGGTAAAACGGGGGTGACAAACCCGTGAGTTGTGTTGTGTTCAAAAAAGGCGGGAAAAGGTGTTGGGGGAGACAGAGTGTAGGTTTAGTAAAATGGCAGCTTTGGCCCCTTATGGTGTCTTGAGTTCTTGCAACCATGGTCCTTGTGGTTAAATAACTTTGGGGACTTGGCAGGAATAGTCCCCAAAAGTTATAAGACTTATTGCATCACAAGTCCTTGTGATACACAAGTATGGGGACTTGGCAGTTTTGCCCCCCTACTTGTTATTTTGCTCATTTGGCAATTTGGCCCTTCTCTTCTTTTTTTTTCTCTTTTCTTCTTCACATATAAGTTTAGGGATTTACAAGTTCAGTCCCTAAACTTATATTTCTTTAACTTTTGACCTCGGGGTTGACTTGGGTTGACTTTGACTTTGACCAGTTGACTTTTCTGTTGACTTTTTGACTTGATTGACTTTTCGGCTTTGATTTGGCTTTGTCTTTCACAGTCTTTTCCATTCCGAGTCCGGTTTTGTCGTTTTGGCTTTGTTTTTCGTCCTTTTCTTAGTTATCCGTTTCTGCACAATACAATTAGCAAAACAAGCATATATTTGGCATTTTAAGTCCGTTTTTGATTATTTTAGCTTGTTTTTAAAGGTAAAAGGTATGTGTAATTAAGCACATACCAGCTGTCAAAAAACCGTGTAAAGAAAAAAGCAAACACATGCATTTTAGGTCAATTTTACATGTACTAATGTAACATAGATATCATACGCTGGCTCGTGATGCCACTATTAGGATTTAACATCTAATATCATATATAATCATGATTATACGCAACTAAAAATGTCACAAAGGGATCACGTCTGATGCACATAGATTAACATATATAATAACAAAGTTACTAATCTTTTTGTTATTGATTGAGTAATCGAATTGAGCAAAGAACACATTTTGTTCTTATCTAAAACCCATGAAACAATCTAAGACTCTAAAATAGATGTCCTCTACGGAATTAGTCCATGCAACACGTCCTTGATTACTACCTGAATACTAGTTCTAACTTCACGATTAAACAACGAAATCCTTGGTTCTTGTTCTTAAGGAAAACCACTAGAAAACCCTTTTAGGGTTTAATTCCAATCGTTTGGGTATATGGGAGGCAAGAAAAAGAATCATTAACTTGTTTCTAAGGACATTGTACTTATAGGGTGAGTTTAAGATAACCATAATAGAATACAATTACTTAAGACCAAATTTAGACTTTTTTCTTTTCTTTTACCCATAGGTCGGTCCAATAAACACCCCTATGGACTTTTCATATCAATTTTGGACTTAGATTATTAACATGTCTAATACATGTTAACTAAATAGCCTTACATTATTTATTCGTCAAACGGACTAATTAACAACTGTTATTCAATCGTGAAATAATAACTAATATAGTTAATATAGTTACTATAAATATATTAATTACATTATAAATGGTAGTATATCGGTGTCTATGTGTGTGATCTTATAGGCTCGCGTATCTCTAGCATTATAATTATCTACTATGATATAAGCACATCCCAATAGATAGAGGGATTCATTTTGCAATATTTTCGTAATACTTTGTAACAACGCTGGTCTAGATAAGGTATAGTTTTGATAATGTTATGCTAGTAAGGCTAATATGGTAACCGTGGGTTTGTCTATCTTTTATCATGCATTAAATATATTAAAGTAGACCATGCTAAGGGTGATCTAACCATTTAGGAAAGAAATGTTCAAATTTGTAACATAAAAGTGGGTCGTGTTAAAAATAAGTTTTCATCTAATATATCATGAATGCAAAGTTTCCGATATAATTTGTTACACCAAATTAACCTATTAATTAATAATCTGATGCCAGTTACAACAAGAATGACCAATATATGCACTTGGAACATCAATTGCTCCATTTACTATATGCGTAAACTACTACTTTTGTTATGCAAACTCAGACCCATTCATATATAATCCAATGCTCTTCTATATATTTGAATGTTAAATCTTGGTCGACTCATACAACCCCTAATACGAATATAACAATGTAAGTTTTCAATGCACCAACTTAAACGTTCTTTAGTCATTCTTCTTCACAACTTGTTCATCTTTTGTCATGTTCACCATGGTTTGTACAAGATCAGTCCCGAGTCTAGTGACATCAACGTAGTCTTTACAACCATGAGCTGCTAATCCCGGAATTACCAATCCGATGACCAACCTATATAGTTTTTCAATATGTTCTTCCCTGTATTCTTTACCCTTCCAATACGGCAAAATGAAACTCCTAATTATCTCCCAACACGCATTTATATACTTGGGTATAACCGACGCCAATGAGAAATAGTTCTTGTTTGGTTCTTCCTCCAAAACCTAAATGAGAATATAAAGATTAGTCATAAAAACAAAAATCACAAACACATAGAACTTTACGTTTAGCATATTAGAGTTTATGATGATGCCAACATAATATGTTCGAATGTACGATGATAGACCAGCTTAGGTATATATATGTCCAACTAAAATCCATTGCAAACGTACCTTGCCATTGTAGAAGCTATCGAAGTATAGACTTTGCCCGAAGTGCTTAAAGAATAGAGCTCTATCATCATAAGGCAATCTAGGCACTAGATCATTGCTATAAACATATCTAAAATAGCACCCAAATCAAATCTTTCATCAACTTCATCAAGTAATTTCAAAACAGGACAGACTCCCCCAACTCTTACACTTGTCTCTATGGCTGGCAAATGTTTACACACCATTCTATACATTCTTCAACAACCATGTCCTCTTCCCATGTAATCCAAGCACAATCAGCAAACAGATTGGCTAATGCTCAGCTCCTAAACTATGGACCCCTCACTATAAACTATGGGCGTTTTGCATTTTTTTCTAGAATCCCTTTGACCTTTTCTCTGATTGTGTAGTAAGCAAAAGGGTGCTCATCGGTTGGATTTTCAAGCTGTTTTGGCCAACCTTTGATCTTTTGTAAGCCAAGTGCTTTCATAAATCCACCATGGATTTGACCGATTGGTTTGGACGTTTTTGTGTCTTTAAGCTCGTACCAGGATATGTCAACGTCTGTCATCCAGTCATCGGCATCGAATGGGCCGGTTCCTCTAAATGCTACTACTATTAAGTTTGGGTTTGACGTATCTTGAAACATGGTTGCATATGTTGTGAACTGATTCCGGTAATCTGCAACACAAAGTCACAAAATTATACGCGTATTTAAGATCAACTATTATATTATTGGTGAAAAATGATTTTTACACTTTTGTTGCGACTGATAGATTTATTTTGTGCATTAATGAAATATAATGTTTACGGTTTATGAACTAAAGTTTGAAAGTGAATTGAACATCTTTTCGACACACCGCGATTGTATAAAAATCCTAGTTGAAGTAACATATCGAAAACTCTAAGAACTGTGGTTAAGCGATTATATTCGACTACAATTGATTGTAAAGAATGAAATAATCTAATACAATCAAAATTAGATTTGTATCTATGATTTGGGTATTGTGTTCGTTGTTTTAAGAAGATCTGTCCGATAATCTATTTATTGGTGAGTATATGATGAAAATACTTCAAAATATAAAGATTTCTTAACCAAATCATTAGAACTCTAATAATCAAAATTCAATATATTAATATTTCTTGGATCTTAGTTTGTTGATAATTAATTTTATATTCAGACTACATAAAACGTGATCCCTACAATAGTGCCGTATTTACCGTGTCATGAATTTCTTACCGTTCCAAAACTTGTAGAAACCAATGAACTCCATCTGCAAAGGAAAAAAAAAACACAGTAGAGAAAAAGAAAATACGAAAACAAAAAATATTTCATATTTAATATTGATCTTGACCAAAATAATGGATGCATGAATCATCAAATATCAATCCACTGTGTCTTCTATAATATAGATCAAGTTAAAGGCCACGTGTTACTACTAATAGAATGTTAGATCTAATTCACAACTAATCTTAACTACAAGAAACCCATTCATTAGAATAATCAAGAACACATGATCTATACTAAATTTAATTATTTGTTTTCTCTCACTTAATTTATCTACATTTTGTATAAAACGAGTTTCTTGTAAAAATGAGTTGATCTAGATATATTTCACTTTCAACAATAAAGTGAGGACTTAAAAAAACATGTATAGCTTTGAGAGATATGTTTAGAAAAGTACGACATGTATTTGAATGTGTAATCTACTCATAATTAAGTTATGTTTAATTAAGACATGACTTAATGACACTTAGAAGCGGAGCTATGATTTTTAGTTAGGGGAGGCCGACCGTGATTAACACAAAACGTTATAGTTATAAGGGGGGTCGAAAGTAAAAAACCAATAGAAAAACGGCTTGTAATAAAAGTAATTAATTAATAAAGTAGGTTGATAGGGTGGCTCAGCACCCACTAATCACCCTACTAGCTCCGCCCCTGACTTTAAGTTTTATTACTTAATATTTTCAGTCATTTTATTCTATTAAGTCAAAGACAAACAATTTTCATATGACTTAATAAATTCAGATTTTTTCATATTAAGTCAATTAAATCAAATTGAAACACCACCTAAGTATCATCTCTTGTCCATGCAAAAACTTATTTAACCTAATTAACCTTAGCAAAACCCTAAATTGAAATAATTTAGCTAAAAAAGAATTAGGTGTAAGGGTTAAATTATGTAACCTTTAGGTGATCTTGGACTGCAATCTTCACAAATTCCTCATTTTCATAAGACAATTTTGCGGCTAGTATAGCTAGCGACCGATTATATCTTCCATCACCTTTTCTAATACTTGCATCCATTGTCAACCGCGGGTCAAGTTCTCCAATAATCGACATAAATTTTTCCGGTGATTCCTCAGGTTTCACCACCTTCCCTACGATCCAACCAAGACCCATATCAAAACCATCACCATAGTGGTCCTTATAGTCGTTGCTTGGCTGATATGCCAGCACTTAACCAAAACCAAAAACACATATCGTGACAACGAACATAAGGTCGCAAGTGAACAATTTCTTTTTTTTTTTTCTGAAACCGCAATTTATATAACACCTAGCAAGAAGCTTGGAAAATAAGGTTACAAAGAAGAAGTGAGGGAATTGTGAGGGTCCGAGAACCACTCAACTCAGTTACAAAAAGTCTCCCTAGGTCTGTTGGAAATCCAAATAAAAGAGATATGAAGTTATTTAAAACTAACCTTGTATACTATTGATCACAAGTCTAAAAAAACCTCCATTACTCGACAAAAGATTCAACCATATTTCAATCGTAGACCCTATACGAGCCATTGGACCCTTTGCCCAAATAAGAACCTTTTGTGCAAGCACAGAGGCGAAGATGAGCCATCGTCGCCAAAAATTATCCAGGCTTGATCTCTCATCATCTTGGGACAGTTCTTCGTAAAAGCTTTTATTGTTTAAATGATCTGTTGAACATATCAAAATACAAGCAATATCATAGAGACTTGCTTTTTTTGCATCCACCACTAAGTAGTTTTCACAGAATTGTTCAGCACTTGCCATGGCTTTGAAGGTAAGAATACAAAGAAATGAAGCAAAGGGTATTTGATACTACACCATCTTTAAGTAATTGACTTTTATTTATAAGATGTGACCTTATTTTAATGGCTTATCACGTGGATTGATTAATACTCCGAAGACAAGTAATTAAAATAGTAGATGTAAATTGAATAAACAAAGCTAGCCAGCTTGGGCCATATTTGAAAACTAATTAAGTTGAACCTTCAACACAATTTTTTTTTCTTTTGCGAAAATCCTTCAACACATTTTGTCCATTTCTAAATATTAGTATAAATAATATCACTACTGTATTATTGCAATTAGTAAATGATGTGATACAAAGGCAGCAAAAAGAGCGACTTGAGTAACTAATACTACGTATCAAAATAACTAAAACACAAAAAAGTGTTGGTTTCGATAACAATATCGTGTGTACCAACTTATGATGTAACTATTTATATATACCATATACTTACATTAATTAGTCGTATAGTATTAGTGTTTTCATATTTACACAAGTTCAACCAGTTCTTCTTTTTTTGTTCCTCTCCAGTCTCCACCACGAGTTATCTTCCCATGATCACTAGTTACCATCTTGCTAAATCACAACTTATGCTTAGGCATATCTTTAGGCATATTGTTTAGGCATGTAAATCATTTCCCATTGCAATATAGAGATATCATAATTCCAATCAATCGTGTGAGTAAAATAGCATAGAGTTGTAAATTTTGAATACTTTTAGTATCGGGTAATAGATAAGACAACCATATAACTTTTCTACATGTTTCTGAATTGTTTTATATATACAAAGACAAAAACGAGATGAGTTTGGTGAAAACTTGTCACATCTACTTTTTGACGAAGTTGATCATTGTGTTAAAAGTTGGTAGGCAAAAGTAACCCATCAAGTGAATAGACATAAATGTGTATCAACTTATAAACACAGGCACTACGCCAATTTTGACTTCTCCAGACGCCCCCATCATAAGTGACTACGGATGTAGTCGCTAAAGACCCACTACACGAGCAAAACGAGATGAGTTTGGTGAAAACTTGTCACATGGATGTAGTCGCTAAAGACCCACTACACGAGCAAAAATTCGCTTTCTAGCCCCGTCTAGCGGCCACTTTCTGATCTTTAGTGACTAAGCGCTGCCGCTAAAGATATGCTAGTCGATAATACATGTGTTTGGAAAATATTTAACTTTGACCATAACTTACAACGACTACATTTAGCTGCTATAAGTTTGTTCGCGACCAATAGATTAGTCAAGGTTAACCATTGACTTTGATCATAACTTATAGCGATTACATATAGTCCGCCATAAGTTTGGCGACGACCCAAAATTTAGTCAAGGTGAGTTTGTACGAAGAAAGAGAATGTATACAAAACCCCGCATTTTCTCTCTCTACACATGGTGATTTCCGGCCACCATATATAACCCTAAATAACTTTTATGAACAGCCCTCTTGTTCATCTCCTTTTCTTTTGATCATGTTTATGATCATAGCAGGGTTTTGATCATTCTAGGTTTGGGTTTTGTTTCTTTGTTTAGGGTTTTTCCAGCCGTCATGAATCATAACCTGATCTAATCGATTCTGTTGATCTTCTGTTTCATATTCCTTATAAGTTCTTGTTTATTGCTGTTTAATCTCTGATTATGATGCTTTAACAATTACTTATTAGGTTGCGGTTTCCTTGGATCTAAGGTTTCGTTTTAGTTAGGGTTTCAACCGTTTTTTCATATATATTGAGGGTTTTGATTGGCGAGTGTTTTTTGTGCTATATCTGCTTCTATTCTTATCATTATTGTTGGTCATTAAAAAGGATGTGGGTTAGGGATTGAGTTAGGTTGTTGTTCGTGTGTGGTTGTTATTGTGTTTGTGGGTTGAGATAGAGATGGAAAAGATGAGTTCTGGTGCTAACAATGGAGCCAAGCCATTGAAATCGATTTTGAAGATAACTAGGCCTAAAGGTGCTGCTGGTGATACTATTGATGTTGCAGGTGCTGGAAAGAACAAGAAGGATGGCGTGGGTATACAACCTTTTAAGGTAAGGAGAAAGGTGTCGATTGCACCTAATGGTACAGAGCGCGTCTTTACCTATGTCCAAACAGAATGCTCTGATCACGTGTGTAGTTCTGTCTAAATGAATGAAGTTCATCAGGTGGCCATGCCTGTTAAAGACGTGAATGAAGCTAATAAGAGTACAGGTTTTGATCATGTTTATGAGTTTATACATACGGAAGGAATTCAACAGGTGGATACAAATGGAAATCCAAATGTGGCTGATGCGGACTTATGTCAGGTTCGGTGTGATGGGGATCATGTTTATGGAAGCCCTTGTAATGAGGGCATTAAGTCATTTGCTAATCTTTTTAATGATATGGGACATGTAATGGATTCTAATGAGGCGAGGTCTGATTGGGAGTTAAAGATCCACATACGATTGATAAGGTCAAGAACAAGTATTAGGCTTACAAATATGGCTGCGAAGACTACGGCTGATGCTAATGACGACCAGAGTCATGTGCCAAGTAAGAAGTTAAATTTTTGGTCATTTGTTAATGATGAGAAAGTGGAAAATTCTGACATAGTTCTTCCACGGGATGCTATTGATAAGGTCAAAAACAAGTATTAGAATTCGCTTGTGGGTTATTTTATTGGTAAAATCCTTGCATTCTCAATTGTTCAAAACTATTTAAACAACACGTAGGGCAAATTTGGGCTTCAAAAATCAATGAGAAATGATGATGGTATTTTTCTTTTAAAGTTTGCTGATAAGAGGGGAATGAAACAAGTGCTTGAACGGGGTCCATGGTTGATTCTCAATACTCTATTAATTCTTAATAAATGGACGTCGAGCTTACCTTTGAGGAAAGATAAGGTAACTAAGGGTCCTGTTTGGGTTAAGTTGCATAAAGTTTCTCTAGTTGCATATTCAGAGGATGGTCTTAGTCTTATTGCTACTCAAATAGGCAAACCATTAATATTAGATGCTTTTACGAGCACTATGTGTGTTGAAGCATGGGGTCGTATTAGTTTTGCTCATGCTCTTGTTGAGATTAGCTCGGATACGGATTTAAAAAAGGAGGTGATTGTGGCTGTTCCAAATGAGGATTGAACCAGTTATACTAGGGAACTCATTAGTGTGGAGTATGAATGGCAGCCCCGAAGGTATGCCGACTGTAAAACATTTGGTCACTCGTGTGATAAGTGTCCAAAGATTTTTAGAGAACCTGTTACTTGTACTACTCCGGATATGAATAGTGATGGGTTTACAGAAGTTGAAAGGAATAAAAATAAAGTTAAGAAGGCTGATCAGCAGCCTAGGTATAGACATATTCATGGTATTCGGCTTACTAAGCCAAAATCTAATTTTTATTGGCAAAAAACGGGTACGAACAAGAGTGGAGTTGATTTGGTTAATAAGGGTCTAGCGGATGCTAATTCTTCTAATAATAAGGTAAATGGTCCATCTACCTCAAACTCTTTTGATATATTAAATAATGTGGACGAAGGAGATGCATGTGGTGTATCTAGTTCTATGGGCAATCAAGAAAAGGATCAAGTAGTGGAACATGCCACGGTTAGTAAGCATACATCGCCTACGTGGAATGAAGACTTCGAGTCTGATGATGAAGTGGATGAAGTTGTATTTCCTAAAGGTAATAAGTTTGATGATCAATTTGATATCCGACTTAAAGGCCGGGTTAAGAAATAGGCTTTATTCTTGTTTGTTTATTCATAAGTTAGGTTATCTTTCTTATGATATGGTTGATTTTGGTTTTTGCAATTTAGTGCGTTATTGTTTGCCCATGTAACGGGCTGGGTTGTAGGACTTCACCTACACCTTTTGTACTTAAACGTTTTTTTGGTGTTATATATTTTACCGGGGAAGCCCTTTACCCAAAAAAACTCAGTCAAGGTCAAAATTTTATTTTCCCGGTGACGGAAATTTTAAGTGCCAAACTCTTAGCGATTACACGCAGTCACTAAAAGCGTTGTGTAGTCGCTAAAGGTTAAAGTCTTATTTTAATTGATTAAAAATGATTAAAATTAATTATAAACATTTTAAATTAATTATTAGTGATATAAAAATTGTTATGATCAGTTTGATAAATTAGTTTGAAAGTTAACTAAATCGAACAGTGTTAAATGATAACAAATAACTAAAACATATGAATTACATTCAAAATCGATAAACGTTTAAACATTATTAACACGTTAAAACATATTAATTACATTCCAAATGCTAAAGTGCTTTGTCTATTTGAAAAACTACTCAGCAACAAATTTTTCCATGCCATTTAAAAGCTTGTGAAGTATTCCAGTTGACTATTAATTACATTCCAAATGTGTGGTTTTCAGGATGCCTTTCCAAATCTTGAGTTGCCTCCATTATATTTATCTATAGAGTCAAGAGATTGCAATTTGAGCACTTTGTCTTTCCCAGACTTGGTGCAGATCTAAAAGGTTCTTAAGAAGAACTTGGAGATGTTGAAGGTCCCAAAGAAAAACTTGGTGTTTTTGAAGGTTCCAAAGAAGAACTTAGACAGAGTCAGAGCTCATCCTTCCATATTAAAATATTCAGATCCATAATATTCTAGTGTTGGTTGTTACAAAGTAAGGAAATCATAAGAAATGTCACTTAACGACCAAATTGTTTATATCACATAAATATAAAGCTTCTTGTTGTTTACTTTTGAACAAGGACATGCATAGTAAAGTCTACTATAGCTTTGAGATTGATGTGAATTTCTTAGCACTACAACTCTTCTTCCATAAAGAAACTGAAAATTTATATGGCTAAATCTGCATAAGCCACAAAATGGGGAGGTGGTGGTGGTGGGTAAGATGGTGGTGAATGTGGTGGTGGTTATGGTGGTGAAAGTTGGAATTTTTATGGTAAAAAATAAGATCTGCTTTTTATGTTTAAAAAAGGAGTGTGTAATGTGTTTATGGGGATAAGAGTTGACAATATCTGCTTTTTTTAGGTAAAGGGTTTTATTATGCCAAAAAACATTTAAGTACAAAGGATGAGGGTGAATCACACATCTTCGCCCGTTACATAGGCAAAACTACTTCCTTAAAGGATGGCATACAAAATAACTAGACAAAAGAAACAAGAATCTATTGCTTCTTGCGACCTCGAACTCGGATATCTAGCTTATCGCATATAGTTTGAATCTCTTCAGAGAGATCCTAGCCTTCATACATATCATCATCGTATAGGTCTTTGTCATAGTCACCATTACCATAAGAATCTCTCCATTGTTCCAGCAAACTTTGAGTGCCAAATCCAGTCCTTTTTAAAGCCAAATCACGAGCCATTTCATTATCCACTGATGCAACCTCATCTTCACTATCATGATCACCCGGATACTCTATATTTTTTAAAAGATTACCAACTTCATCCACAAGAATAGCTTGCCCATCAATAACTAAGTTTTTAAACTTCCTAATTTTATCCATAATAGGATTAGTATTAGTACTACTATTTTCGACATTCCAGAACGAGGATCCGCTTGAATTAGCCCCGTTATTATCCAAATTTGACGTCCCCCCATTGGTATCCATCTCTACATCATTATCAACCAAATTAAAAACTTTAAAAGGATTTGAATCACTAACCTTGTTGGTGGAGTCCACACCTTTCTTCATATTACCACTAGAGTTAGTAGTATGCTTTTTAGGAACAGGACTATATTCTTAGGTAGGTTTAAATCCTACTTTTGGACCAACCGGAATACCTTTAGGAGGTTGACTAGTCTTCTTCAGATTCTTAGTCTCACCAGCACCTGTATTCTTCAGACATTCCTCATGATTATGTCCAAAAACCTTACATGACGCACACCTAGGAGGTTTTCATTCATACATAACACGACCATTACATGTATAGTGGCCCTCCCCAGTAATTTTAAGCATAGCCACCATAACGTTATCCTTCAACTCCATATCAGCACGAAGCTTAATCATAGCTTGACCTACCCCATGATTGCATACACATATCAAATGTATAAGAGTCAAGCATTAAAGGAGTACCTAGTTTAGTAGCAATGGCACTCAAGCCATCCTTGCTGAAAGCCGTAACAGGTACACCATGGAGTTTAACCTAAACTGGGACAGTACTAACATCTTCTTTTAATAGGTTCACATCCGAATGCCATTTCTTCATAATAAGCGGGTTATTCTGGATAAACCATGGACCATTCTCAAGCATAGCATCTAATCCGTCTATGGAGCCAAATTAAAAGGAGAATAATCCAGTAGACGAGGTGAACATTGAGCGAACAAGCCCATATTTACCCCAAGTGTTCCTAACATAGTTAGCAAAACCAGGATATGCTACCCTCTTTCCCAAGAAAAGACCATATACTGTATTAGCAAATCATTCACTTATAGCACGAATAGACTCTACAGGGACAACCACATCAATCCCATTACCCCCAGGTGTAAACAAAGTACGAAAATTCACTTTCTTCCCACTTGGTTTACCAGTTACATTAGCATACGAAGACATACCTGGGGTATTACCAGTCGTAGTAGTTACCTGCTTAGGTAGTGGTGGATACGACTCCAAACTAGTTGTCACTAACAATAAACTTGGATTTTCCTTTGCCACAGACTCGTCAACCATAGATGGATATACAACCTCCATTGCAGCAGCAGCAGTATCAAAAAGTGGAGTAGCATCGTTCATGATCCCATCTAATTTCGTAGCCAAACCAGTACTTGTAACAGTATCCGTTTTTCCTATGATTATTCTTCCTCCCTCCCGAATTCAAGAAACCATGATTCATGATTACACCATGCAATAACAAACAACACCACCAAGTTTCGAAACCTAAAACCTAACAACGACCAATATAGGATCAACCGAATCTAAAAAACCCTAAACTATGCGTGATCACTATAAACCAAAAGGGCACTACGATCAATATAAAACCTAAACAGCTTGGATCGTTGCAGCAAAATAGAAACAAAAAGCGATTTGCAAGCATAAACCCTAGAATCAAATAAAAACCCTAGCGATTAATCATACCAAGAACAAGATGTGATGAAGAAGAAACACAAACGTGTTAATTCTTGATAACAAACGTAATTGGAGTGAGTAGATCGGTCAGGTTTGAATCGATTTAGGGATGGAATATATGTCGCCTAAAAAATCGCCTTAGGGTTTCGGTAGGAGCGTTTTCTCTTAATTGACAATATCTGCTTTTATGGTAAAAACGAGAGCTTTTAGCAATGACTTGTAGTGACTACATGTCGTCGCTATAGGTTTTAGTCAAAGTCAATTAAATTTTTGTCGCTTAGTACATGCCAAGCAAAAGTTCAAGAGCAAAAGGAAATATAGATAGAAAAATCAGAAAGCACAATTTTCTTCATAGATAGTTTTGACCAACAACAGACCATCATTACCACACTCATGATTTCCTTAAATTATGGACAACACCAAGCATAAGTTCATGAGCAAAAGGAAATATAGATACGCTTTCTCCCTAGAAAAGCTCCAACCATTAGACCATCATTTCCTTCATAGATAGTTTTGAACAACATCATGCAATCATTACCACACTATCTCCACCATCATTGCCTCAACCTTCCTGCTTACTTGTTGCTACAGACCACTTCCTTTCCCATCAGAGGTCTTTGATGCACCATAATCCACAGTTTGACCACCACTAGTTGTTTGTGCATCGTCCTTCATAGATAGTTTTGACCAACACTAGACAATCATTACCACACTGTTTGATAACCATCATTACCTCAACCTTCCTTTTTACATGTAGTCGCTATAGGTGGTCGTCACTTTATGGGTGGTCAGGCGGTCAAACCCTTTAGCGACCATTTGTAGTCATTAAAAATTTGGTCAATGAAAGTCAAATTCTTTAGCGACCACTTGTAGTCGCTAAAAGTGGTCGCTAAAGAACGCCCTTTACTACAAAGCAAACAAGGGCTTATGGTTAGTTTAACAACAATAACTAACACATGGCATAATAACAAGGATATGGAGTTAAAAACTCACCCTGGTCACCTTTATGAAGCACATGGATCATCCTAGGTCCCCACCCCTAACTTAGATTGGCTTGCCCAATGCACCTTTCATCATAGGCCTACCATGCACCTCTATCTCACTCATGCGAGCTATCAGGGTTTGCCTATCATCGGGAGGACCATGTGGTGGATCCTCCTATTCAGGATTTACTCTATTACTCCCTTTGAGATAGTTGTATGCCAAATAGGACTTAGGAAAATCTATCCATACCTAGTTCTTATGCCACCCAGATAATCCATTTGCAGACCCAACCATATGAAATCTACGATTATTCTTAGATCTTTCTTTTTATGGACCACCAAGAACCATGCTTTCGAAGACAAAAAAACGAAAAGGCAAGCAAGTCTGGTTTGGCATTTAGACCAAAACATGCCATGATAAAATCATTTAATCTTTGGTATCTCAAAGGATGTATTTGTGATAAGACTATATCTTAAAAGTAAAAAAATATCAAAATAACATTGGTGCAATGGGATTTGAGAATTCGCATCACGGGCATACTCCAAGTAAAAGGTCATCACACGATGTGACGGCAGAGCATGAGCCCTCTCATGGCTTTCAGTTACACGGGGAAAATTTTGCAATATCCATTCATGTTCAAGAATAAATTTATTATACTTAATCCTTTTGACCCAACTGGGATTATCTTGAACGACTGTGTTCTCACCGTGAGACATAACGAGGGTAAACACTAAACAATATATATAAAAAAAAGTTGTCAAATCGAGAAAATGTAACGTTACTAACCTTGCGTTGCTATTGTTTATCTTATGAAACTTGCAACAAACGGTTTCTTATAAAGCGGAATACACTTGGTGGAAAAAGGAGGAGTTTTTATTTTTATTTTTGGTTGAGTAAATATGTTGAAACGTAACTTTTCATCGGTTAAAATCCAATTTATACCCAAAGAAAAGGGTTTAATGGATTTCATATGGTAAAATCCCATTGGGCCAGATGACCCGTGTCAAGCGTATATCAAACATGGCTTGACAAATGCACATGCATGTGATGTCCGGCTCACGTCACGCATAATCGAAAGGACGGGTCTGACGCCATCGAAACATCAATTTGGCCAAATTCAAAATCATTTCAAAAAAGGATCCCTCGTGTTCCTACATAATCATTTAATGTGAGTTACCTTGAAACGGCTCGAGGGCATCATAAGCGGTTAAACATGCACCCGACAATGATCATATGGCAATCACTATCTGGAAGTCATCGTAATCACCCTAGTAACTTTTATTTATTAAGTCTAACATCATCTTATTCGTTCACGATATAATACTGGACTGGAGGGACTTGATAGCGTATAGAGATTAATGGTCAAACCCCATTAATCACATGTCAGAATTGGGCCCATTATCAATATTTTTTTATAATCCCAATACAAAGAACAAACGCCCCTAGACTACAGATTGCCTGAGAAGTCTTCTCATTCCGTATGGCATATATACATGGGATAACTGTCTCCTAACTGTCACTAATGGTTAAGATGTACAATCTGACATATGACAAAGAGAGACACACGACCTAAAACAGAGGAAACAGGTAGGACCATGTACAAACGTACCAAGCCAAGGAAAGAATGCCATTTTTCATCCTTGCCTGTCCGTCAGATGATCAACACCTGGCTCGCTCACAGTGTGGATCATCCACTCGGATTTATCCCCTAAACCATAGATGCTCCTTTATAAATAAAGATCATCATATTCATATAAAGGAATCATTCTCTTACAAAATTTACACACACTGTTTCATACAATAAAACACACACTTATGGTTTGTTTGAGTGTTACCCAAACATTTTGATTGTTAATCATTCCTTTGAGTTTAACATGGGAAACCAAACAGCACAACCATCCCAAAACATCTTTTAATCATGTTTTATAAGTAAACACAAAGCGTGTTGGTTTTGGATATACAAAAATTTGTTGGTTTTGGGTTAGGGGTTTCCTCGGTAAATTTTATTACGCCAAAAACAATTAAGTACAAAGGATGAGGGTGAGTCCCACATCTCCGCCTGTTACATAGACAAACAACTTTCTTGGAGGAAGGAACATAACTTGACTAGACCTAAAAAAGAAACAATAATTCAAGAGAACTATTTCTTCTTACGACCTCTAACTTTAATATTCAAATTATCACAAATATATTGAAACTTTTCAGGAACTTCCTGACCTTCATACATATCATCATCCTATGGGTCATAATCATAGTCAGCATTCTCGTAAGTTTCATTTCGCTGCTCCAGCACACTATTAGTACCATAGCCATCCTTCTTAGCTAAAAAACTAGTCATTTCATTATCAACTGAAGCAAATTCATCATCACTATCATAATCTCCCAAAGAATCAATCTTATTCAAAGGTTTTCCCTCGTCATCTACCAGAATAACTTTCCCATCAATAATCAATCTTTCATTCTTATTAATTTTCTCAACAATAGGAGTAGTACTATGACTACTAGAACTCACATTCCAGAATGAAGATCTACTAGAATTAGCCTCTTGACTAGCTAAATTTAAAGTCCCCCATTTATACCCAAGTCCACATCATTTTCAACCGAGTAAAGCACATCAAATTAGTTTGACTTACTAACCTCTTTAGTAGGCTCCACATTTTTCTTCTTATTTCCACTATTGTTGGCAGTAGGATTTTTAGAAACAAGTTAATAAACTTGTTTTCCTAGTTTAAATCCCACCTTCGGCCCAACCAGAACACCTCTCAGAGTTTGACTAGGCTTCTTTAATTTCTTTGCCTCACCAGCACCTATATTCCTAGGACAATCCTCCTGATTATGACCAAAGACCTTACAACACGCACATCTAGGAGGTTTTCAGTCATACTCAAAACAGATATTACACGTATAGAAGCCCTCCCCAACAATTTTAGGCATAGTCACCACAATGGTATATTTTAACTCCACATCAGCCCGAACCTCAATCAATGCTCTAGTATAACTTGACTTACCCCATGATTGGATATACATGTCAGATGTATATGAATCAAGCATCAAAAGAGTACCAAGCTTAGTAGCAATGGCACTCAAACCATCCTCACTAAATGCAGTCACAGGGACACCATGGAGTTAAACCCAGACATGAACATTACCCACATCTTCTTTCAATAAGTTCACATCTAGATTCCACTTTTTCAGAATAAGCTGATTATTGCGAATAAACCATGGACCATTTTTAAGCATCGCATCCAAACCATTCTATATTTACCCCAAGTGTTCCTAACATAGTTAGCAACAACGGGGTAAGCCACTCGCTTCCCTAAAAAGAATCCATAAACCGTATTATCAAACTGCTTACTAATATCTCTAATAGACTCCATCGGAACAACCACATCAACCCTATTCCCGCCTGTGTAAATAAAGTGCGAAAATTCAAAGCTTTTTTACTCGGAGCACCAGTAACATTAGCATAAGAAGTCATACCAAGGGTATTACCGACCGGAGTATTGACAGTACCAACAACATTAGTGTCCCCAGCATTCGCACTAGCAGGAGAATGTCCATATACTTCAGATAGGGTTGGGTATGATCCCAAACCTGCAGTCACATCAATAGGAGTACTAGTAGCAGAATTAGTATCCATCGCCTGATCAACATGCTTATTACCCTCGCCTGAATTAATAGCCGACAAAACTTGTTTCTCCTTATTAGTTGGTGCGACACCATTCTTTTCCTTTATACCTCTCCCACCCCTACTTACTTTGTAACTTAA
Source organism: Tanacetum coccineum (assembly GCA_026074375.1). NCBI lineage: Eukaryota > Viridiplantae > Streptophyta > Magnoliopsida > Asterales > Asteraceae > Tanacetum > Tanacetum coccineum. The sequence goes on along the minus strand of BQNB010047337.1, from coordinate 25,526 downwards.
AAAACCTCGCTCCATTCGAACCCTACGCATGAAAACTTAACAACCAGGCCACTACCAAACCTTTCAAGTACCCATAATCGAAGAGTTTAACAAAAAACACACGTTAGGGTTTATACCAATACGTGCAACAGGAAAACCCAACAACTGATGAATATGTATGTTTAAGAATGTCGATTAGGATTTATGAAGTGAATGATAATAATATTTAAGCACAGAAACAATAGTAACAAACGGTAATGGATCTAATATAACCAAACCCTAAAAACGTTTCAAACCTCTAATTGGTCAAACTTAACCAAGATGATCAAATCTGAACAACCAAGGAATAAAACAAGTTAGGGCTGGAATAATTAGATTCGAAGCAATAAATAACCAAGAGGAAAACAGTACAAAGATAATTAATGAGTATTAACTGCCAATGATACCCTAATAAGAAAATTCAAAACCTTAGTTAAAACGATCACAAGATAATCCCTAAAACAAACCGATCACAACAAGAAACTACCGCAAAATCAGAATAAAACTCAAGTTAAGCAGACCTGATACAAGAATAAAATGCAAACACTCAAGCATTATAGAGATTTGTAAGCAGTTAAACAAGAAGGATCGACTTTTTAGGGTTTAAGAAAAATCGTCAGTGAGATCGCCTAAGGAGAGACTCGGTGGAGGTTTTTTTTGTTTCTAAAGTTTTATTAAAATACCATATATCAAGATTGTTCAATTATCCACATTGATCGATTTAACATCTCGTTTCTTTATTTCCTTTAATCTTTTTTATCGATCTTGTTTTAAATCCTTACCAGCCAAAACACCGTTGAAGCAATTTAACAAGCTTGAAGTGAACAACATAAATTATGGAGAGTTGTATGATTTTTTTTAAAAGTCATATGATAAAACACACAATGAATGCTGACCAATCATCGATAACTCTTTTTATGTTGTCATGGAAATATGACGCTTTTAATGCCACATGTGGTGACCAAGGATTCCTTTATAATTTGATGTAGTGAGTAAGGGTTCCATTGTAATTGATTGACTTGGTCAAAGAGGGTGAAAATTTTACACTTTACTTATAAAAAAAATTGAAACATCTTCAAAAATAAGTTGGGTAAAGAGAGGAGGCAGTTACTTGAGAAAGAATTTAAATAAACATAAGTTCATATTATTTAGGGTAAAAAATTTGATTGGATTGTATAGTGTATAAAAATTTCGCACACGCTTCACAATAAATAAATGAGCTGACATGCACACTCTCTTTTTGGATTTGCATACACAATTGTATAAGCATACAAAGAAAGATTTAAGTGTGGTAAAACTATGTGATACAAATGGTGTATCTGAATGAAAAAAAATTAGTGCAAATCAATTCCCTATAAATGGTTGCATTGTTTCAAATTATCATGCATCCGTTTCGCGGTTATGACCGTCAATTAGATATCCACAAAAGGTTTTGGTGGCAAAACAAACCGGTCAACTATGATTACTAGTTAAGTCATTTTGTTTAACTCCATGTTGTTATTTAAACTAAACTAGCAAATCGTTTGTCATTTCACACTTTTAAAGAATCATCATCCACGCCCGCTAGTGCCAACAAATTTTTAGCACAGTTTAAACAATTGCGTCATCATCTTCCTCTTCTTCCAAAAAAACATCATAACAAACAAAAATAAAAGAAAAATAACTCCATCACTACCACCATCATACTCAGTGGTGCTCTCGTCATAAACGTTTGCCCATACGGGGGTCTCCTAAGAAATTTAGGAGAAGTGCAACAAAAGCAAAAATGCCATAGAATTTTTTTTGATCGAATAGCATGGCAATTAATCAAACGGTCAAAACTAGATAACAAAAAGATGAAGATGGTATACAAACATTCATCAAAGCAAGAGACAGTCGGAATATGCTATACAAGACTTGATTGATGCAATAGAGAGACGACACAAAAGAATAGCAAACTAGGAGGATCAAATAACGACACAAACATTAGTACATTTATATAATTTTATTGGATGTTTATGTTGTGTCTTAAATTTGCATGAAAATTTTCCATTATTTGGATGGTTAAAAGCTTCGTAATATGGCTTAGCAATTCTGTTTATGCAGTAAAAAACGAGGGATTCGTTTTGTAATATTTTCGTGATACTTCGTAACAATGATGGCCTTAATGTAAATTTTGGTAATGTTATGCTGGCATGCAGAAGCTAATATGACGGCTGCGGTTTTTGTCGGTCCTTTATCATGTATCCTTTTATGTATTAAATATATTAATACCACGCGACCCTAACAATGCCACGTAAATCGTGATTTGGGATTTGAGATACTCCGCAAATATCTAATTTGTGGCAAAAAATAAGTCAAGTTAGAAATAACTCTTAGTTGTGCAAATTTCTCAATATCTTATCTTATATTATAAAAGATTAAGTCCTCTTATTTATTGTTAAGTCTTAATGACTTTCACTATAAAACATATTGGCATTTGAGTTTCTAACTGTAAAAACATTAATGACTAGAGTTTTATATATTACTCATCCGTCCCATATTAAGTGTCCACAATGGAATCTTTTAAGTCTTTTTCCTTCAATTTGACCATAAATATTTTTGTGTGTGTTATATAATATACGATCATCTTATATTATAAAAGATTGAGTCCTCTTATTTATTGTTAAGGATCGAGTCCTCTTATTTATTGTTAAGTCTTAATGACTTCAACTTTTAAAATATATATGCATATTGAGTTTCTAACTTTAAAACATATATGACTATTGAGTTTCTATATAATAATAAATTAAATTATTAAATGAAAATTAGTTTTAAAGTCTATTCACATGCATATATGTTTAATGTTATAAGTTACACACTATATTCAACTATGAATAAGACTTAGATTTAAATTTCTTTCATCGATTAGTGTACACAAACGATATGGATAGTGCTTATGTTCACGAACAGAACAATATCCATTGGTGCCTATGTGAGGGTAAAAATCTTAACCATGTATTTTACATTATTAAGATGTGGAGTTCTAATAATAAAGACAAGCATCTTAAATTATTACTTACTTGCTCTTCCTCCGGTGAAGTCCACACCTACAAACTACCTCCGCCACTATGACCTCATCCTCCATTTCATCTCACAAGGTAGTATTTCTATTTATTATTAGTTTTAATTTCTTCAATTTGTGTGTCAATTAATAAATCATATACAAATAAATTGGGTATTAAGCAAAATTGCAACGAATAGACTTCAAAAAGAACTAACAAAGTGGCACATCAATCCTCCTTTTAATTTCACTCAATATGTCATTAAAAATCTCCAACGGTTCTTCTTTCATTTCTCTTTTTTATTTAACTAATTCGAATCAATAGACCAGTTAGAAGTTTATTGATATAGGGTTTTATATTGTTAAAAAGGTGATCATTGAAGTGATTGGAGCTCAAGGAATCATTTACGTTAATGACAAGTATCAGTTACAAGTGGATTTCCCCGAGAATTATTCTATGGAAGCTCCTTAGGTTAACTTCGATAATCATTTAATTTAGAGTCTTATTGATGTTGTGTTGTTTGGTAATGATTTTTTTATGGGATTGTGTAGGTGATATTTTTGAACCCGACGCCGCTTCATTCTCATATTTATAGCAACGGGCATATTTGTTTAGTCAAGGAACAATATGGCGCAACTTTTGAGTCGTAAACTAGAAGAAGATTGCATTTTTTTTCATGTACAAGCTTAATGTAGAATTAAACAGACACTAATAGATGATACATCGCCTCACATACATGAAAGTGTTCAAGGTACGAATGTTAATCAATCAGTAGGACCGTAGGAATGATGTACAAATGATTATATCAAGTGTTTTTTTTCTTTCGACATGTTTCATATTTAAATAGTTTATTACAATCTCTATGTTTTAAACAAGTTGTTAATGGTTAGACATATTTACGTAGTGACTATATATTATTTTGTCATCCATGCTATTTTTTTGGGTTTAGATTACAAGTCAAAGTTATTTTATTCAATATCTAAAGATACACTTGCATCCTTAATTCTTTAACATCACTACTACAAAAACAGGCTAATGCAACGGAAAGTTTGCAACGGTATATTTTCATTGCAAATTTGCAACCGTAATGCAACGAATTACCAACCGAATAGCATCGACAAAGAAACTGGTTGCAAATCCGTTGCAAAATATAAACTAATTTCTTTTATATATATTGTTATTTTTTCCGTTGCAAATAATACAAAATTGCAATAGAAATGCAACGAAAGACAAAAAAATAAGTCTAAAAGAAATTACAATTTATTTTCCGTTGCAATTCCGTTGCAAATTTTCGTAATTGCAACGGAATAGAAACCGAACGCTTAAAAGTGAAACATGAAAGAAATTAACATTTGTATTCTGTTGCAATTCCGATGCAAATTTTCATACGGAATAGCAACCGAAAGGCAAAAGTGAAATGCGAAATAAGTATTATGAAGCTTCAGTAACACTTGAACAAACCATCTTTGTAATGTGTGGAAGTTACTATGAGTAACCGTTTGATGCCAAGTGTATGGACTTATTTGGGTTGTTGTGAATGCTTTCTATTTATAGGAAAGCATTAGAGTTTACAGATAAACCCTTTGAGGAGTGATAAATGATTATGGGGAGACCAAGCGTTGATCATCCAAGAGAAGACAAGGAGGACTCTGTGACCTACTGCTCAAGTGTCGGATTGTACATCTTAACTGTTAGTTGTACATAAGATGTTCAACGGATGAGTCGAGATGTTATCGTTATACATTAGATGTTAAACGGATGAGTCGAGATGCTATCGCTATACATTAGATGTTCAACGGATGAGCGAGATTCTATCATTGTACATGAGATGTTCAACGGATGAGTCGAGATGGCATCATTGTATATGAGATGTTCAACGGAGGAGTCGAGATGCTATCGTTGTACATGAGATGTTCAACGGATGAGTCGAGAAGCTATCATTGTACATGAGATGTTCAACGGAGGAGTCGACATGCTATCGTTATACATTAGATGTTCAACTAATGAGTCAAGATGCTATTGTTGTACATGAGATGTTCAACGAATGAGTCGAGATGCTATCGTTGTACATGAGATGTTCAATAGAGGAGTCGAGATGCATAAAATCGATTTACGCGTAACCGTGTAAAATTTCGAAGATTTTTTAATAATAAATCATATTTATTATTACATTACCTCGAGGCGCAAATTTATTTTTAAACCTATTTGACATGAAAACGAAATTTGATATGCTCTTGTGTCTCTAGTTACTTAATCAAAAAAGATCCACTACGATCACGTTTTTCACGACTCGGACTCTAAGAGCAATTTGATGTGAAACGAATTCGGTACAACTTTTTTGTTTTGACTGATGACCCGAAAACAGTCAGAAAGTGATGAAATGCCCCCTCGCAAGATTATAGAACAAGAAAATAATTAAATTGCATCTTATTTAAACACTTTTCTTAAAAATAAAAATATTTAATAAATTAGTTATCATTTTATTCAGTAACGTTTGTTAAAGACGCAAATATTCAAGTAAAGGATCATTTTACGGACAAAGTTTATCAGTAATATACAAAATAAATAACAAACATTTTAAATAAATTTTATAAAACGTTTTGAAAATTAGTCGAGTGAATACTCGTTTTCATGAGAAAAATGATTTGAAAAACAATGGCGCAAGTTTCTTATTTTGAATCATCCGATAAGTGGCTCAAACGAGTCCCGAACCGATAGTTATCAAAACTATATTAAAAACTTACACAATAAACCCTATACTATTAAACACTTATCAAATTCTTTATAACTTTTTTTATATATAGAAAAGTTATACATTTCTTTTCATTAGATACAAAAACATACACACACATGCACCCATCTCTCTCTCCCAATTATGGGACAAATGTTATATCAATTTCAAGGAAATCAACGAGATTACTTTTCAAACGACACATTTAGAGGTCGTTCTCTTGTATCTAGCGTTGTGTATTATGAAGTAACGCCCCCGGACACATTTCCGCTGCGACACATTTTTGGGGGTGTTATATCATATGGGTATCCAGAAGCACCTGTTTATAGGAACTAGGTTGCATATTTTACCCTAGACTATAACTGTTTTCACAAACATTGCATCACAGCATACATTTTCAAAGTGCATACACACTACTTGCTTACTTGCTTAGGTTACTTGTTACCTTAAGTGCTTACGTGGCATTACATTTATTTCAATATATATGCTTGCATTCCTTTTTGCGTGTATCGTACATTTATTTATATAAGAGTTATTTATATAAATACCAGAACAATTCTTAAGACATTGTGAGTTGCACAATGGTCTCATTTACGCCTTAGACATTGTGAGTTACACAATGGTCTCATTTTACTTCTTAGACATTGTGAGTTGCACAATGGTCTCACTTCGTTCTCAGACATTGTAAGTTAAACAATGGTCTTTAAGAATATTATTTTTTCTTCACAGGTTTCTATAAATATTGTATTACACAGGAGGCATCATAATTTTGTTTAATGGATTATGTTTGAATCCAAGGTTTATAAGTATGGTATGGAGGGACTTGTAATATGAGGATTGATATGATAATATGCTATGATAAACAAAGCCGTCACAGTTTCTGTTACATGGGGATTATGTATGAATTCTAAAGTATTACTAGTCTTGTTAATGGGCGGGATTGTAATAGAAGGATTGATATGATTTCAATCGCTATGTTAACTCGTTCTTAGAGACCTTTACCTTGTTTACTACTAACACGAGTTCTCATTAATATTCTTTGAACTCTTAGGTCGATATTCCTTGGTAGTTTTACTCCCTTCTCCTGAGCACGAGTTTGGAACACTCGATTCTCCAGTACTCTTAGGAGCTCTCGCATGTCATGTCATCTCCACTTGAAGGTTATGTGAGTTCGCGTATTGCATCGGAATTTATTAGTAGGATTATTTATAATCTCTGTGATTTGAAAGGATTGGGACGCCTCTTCAGTTAAATAACGTAATTGTAAATCCACGAAACATAAATTTATCTTTTCTTACTTACAATAAATTGGACGCTCCTTTATGTAGTTAAGAAATTATAATAAGTGGGCTAATGGTATCCAATATGACACTGTGTTTGAAGTCGAAACCCGTAATTCACAAAAATCAGTTAAAAAGGTTTTAGAAACACATCGTATCTTACTCCACTCAACAGAATCATTAAGGCCTCATACTTGGATACTACTTATATCATTCTTAACGTTATTACCTTTTGGCTGTTGCTAATCCTTCCGCGATCACGAACTGTTTCGTGGTGGAACTATAGACTTGTTACACACTTGATCTATGGAGTTGATTACATCATTGAAATCTTAACGACTGTGTAACCATTTTCGCCGCCTATCAATAAGCTCTCTCGCGGAGGTCCTTCATTTTGTTAAGCTTTATTATGGGAGTATTGTTTCTCGAAATGTCCTCATTCTCGGCATCCTATCACTATTTGTTATAGTTATTATCGTTATGGTTGCTGTTGTTGGGTCCTGGAGCGGTCCCGACATGTACAACTTTATCCAATAGGTAATGCAACCCTCCTTAAACCAGATGAACACCTATCGATGGAAGAGATAGTCGACCTATTCACTTCGGGCCACTAGTACGAAGACTTAGGTCGCGATACATCCTGGTATCCAAGAGTAAGTTGGATACTTTACATCTATTAGCCTCGTCTGTTTATTAATCATCAGAAGATTACAGATATCAGAAAGAGACCCATCTTTGAACATTTGAAACCTATACGTATACATTTCCACGCGGCTCACACTTTATCCTTGACGCTTTCACTATTAAGAGACTCTCCGTATAACGCGTTTATATCAGTCATAAGACCTGTCTACTGGATCCATCGAGTTTTATACTTATGCCCCTACACTCAAAACAACAAGATCATCATTGGTTTAACAGTCAGGTGGGTCAAATAACGTAGATGGGTCAGTTGGTGAAGGCGAGTCATACAGGGTAGATAGGTTAGATGGTATAAATGAGTTAAATGGGATAGGTGGATCATATGGGGAAGGAGGTTTGACCTCAATCGGGGTAGATGTGATCGAGCCGACATGGGTTAATGACAAGTCACGTCTATTCCTCGTGGTGTGGGACCTTGAGCACAACCCAAGTTCACATGTCATAACATATTTATTATTCGATTGCTTTGTTTTGAATGTTTATACTTTAAGATGAACAATCAAAATGATGACATCAATGAGTTGTTTTACTGAGCGGCTTACCTTTGTTAACAAATGAGAATAGAGAACCACCTTAAACCACCCATCATCATTGTTTCTTGGCCTAAAGTATTTTACAATGCTTACCGAGAAGTCATGTAGTTTACCTTGTATGTCTTGTCGATAAGGGAAATTCACATTGCTTTGGTCTAGTGTAGTTTATCTTTTAATCCGTTTGACTATAATAATGTAATATCACTGGTTTACTTAAGTTCATTTATGTTCATTTGTTCACTTTTAGCTCGTTTATATTAACTCGTGCCCTAATAACGCAAGACATGTAATTTCACTTTTTTTAACATACAAACATATACAAATAGATCCCCTTGTCAAACTTTTGTATTATTTTTTTCTTTAGCTAAACATTTATCTTTGTTATTCGTTCACGGCTGTAGTTATAAATCTAAGCTTATAAAATTTTGAAATTACGCTAGACTTATGTTTAATATATATGCTAACAAGTGCCTAAAATTCGAAACACTACGTTAAACTTATTTATTTTAAGATTACATGTTTTTATAAGAAAAATAAATATACTTCATGTGTTAAATTTATCTCTAATTTTTTACATGTACACTTATTTTGCCAAAAAAATGAAGTTTCCCTCTCAACTTTTAACAAGCCCGCCTAAAATTTTCCCCAAAATTAAATTATTCCTCCACCCCTCTTTATGTGTTTCAGATCTAACATAATATCCTCTTCATAGTTTTTCTCCCCAAAGTAATTTTCTTCATCTCTCTCACATCCTCTCTCGCCTCTGTGGTAAACCTAAAAATATCACTGGTCACCATCCACCAGTCGTTGTTCTGGCCGTCGACACCAATTTCAAGGCCATTTATCCATAAATTAGATACTTTATTGTATTATATCTTCAATTAGATAATTAATTTAAAGTATTCATGTGTTAGCTTAGTGATTTTATGATTTTCTAAATTAGGGTTTATGTGTCTCCAAATTTGTATGAGTGGGAACATCAGTTTTGCTATTGTTGAAGTTCATTACATCCTAATAATGGCTAACGAATGTTAGCTTAGTGTTTGATGTTGATTTTGACTTTTTGTAGATTTTGAATTTTTTTATTATGATTTTGACTGTTTTTCTAGTTTATTTTGTTACTTCTAAGTGCTACATAACATTGATAAGGAAATGGGTTTTTTGTGTAAAAAGGCTATACCTCACTTTGATTCATTCTGTAAAAAGACTATATCAAAAAACTGACTATACTTTGATCCATTGTATTGGGTAAAAAAGACTATACTCCACCAGTGCTACAAAAACCACTCTTATTTCTCTTGTGTACAGTATAGTACATTGAACGTGAAATAGTCAAAGCTTGGAAACCTTATGGCTTTATATTATTCATTAGTCCAGTTTATTTCTTATGTAACTTGTGTTGTTTTACTAATTTTATATTCTATCAAAAAAAGGTGAACACTTTTAAGCATTATTGAAGAGGCTCAAAGAATGAGTTTGAGTTGGTCATTTACTAATTTTACATAAAGCTTTGTATGTGTTTCTACAAAAATATATCAAAATGTTGTAATAAAAAGTTTTATAATGTAAGGGCAACAATAATTCAAACTTGTTTTTCCCTAAAAAAATAGTTTGGTTTTGCACTAGTGTTTGTTTTATCTTATATAGGGCTACATAGATAGATGTTTTCCATATTTATAAAGCTCTAGTTTATGCTTGTGATTCAGCCCCCCCTGTTAAGATTTAACAGACTAGGTAACCAGTTTAGCTACGAGTACGCAGCGGAATGGATCTAGTTTTAGCACAAAGATTAACACGTAGAAAAAAGGAATAAACTAACCTTTAAGCTTTAGATCCTGAAAACGAATAGCAGTTAAATTACTGCCTCTACGGTTGCTCACACAAACACGTCAACCAAGTATTAGTCAATTGCTAGTCTACCTTCATGAACCAAACACCACGTGTTTA